>JAGSMR010000062.1:1095000-1320000 GCA_029286605.1 Sericinus montela | reverse complement strand
TTCTAGACATTCCTGATTTACCCAAATTTCGCACTTCGTTCTTTCTTCGTCCCTTTCAAATACCAGAACCTTAGTTTTATTAGCATTCAAACGGAGACCATTAATTTCACATTCTTCTTTCATACACGTGACTAATGCCTGCAGTTCTGCTCTCTGATGGTGCTATAAGCACTGCATCATCAGCATAAAGCAGACAATTTACTTTATGTCACCCAATTTCACACCCAAACAGCTATCTTTCAGCTTCTGTAAACAGCTGTCGAGATACAGTATGAATAGCCAGGAAGACATGACACAACCCTGTTTTACGCCCGTTTGGACGCTAAACATGGGTGACAGGTCATGCCTCATTTGCACACAGGCTTTACAGTCACAGTAAAGTGACTGCACAGCCCTTAGCAATCGACCATCCACACCATACCCCGGCAACAGTTCCCACATTTTCTTCCTTACAACCTTATCAAATGCTTTCTCAAGATCCACAAAAGCACAGAAAATCTTCTGGTTAGCAGTCAGAAGCTTCTCCGTGATCATGCGGAGAGAAAACATTTGATCCGTGCATCCTCTTCCAGGTCTAAATCCGCATTGTGCCTCCCATAGAAATCTTTCCGATTTCTCTTGCATCCTACGTGTCAAAACCTTCGAGTAAACTTTACTTGCTAAACTGGTCAAGCTGATCGCCCGATAGCACCCGCAGTCAATGTCCGCACAATGACCGCGGATCGCCAATCATCCGGAACAGCCCCCGTTCGCCAGCACAAATTGCACAGCAGATGAAAGCTGTCCCAGACGCGTGGCCCACCATACTTGACCATTTCAGCAGTAACTCTGTCTAGTCCCGCAGCCTTACCACATTTCAAACTTCTAATCGCACATTCAATCTCTTTCATACTGATGACCTCAGTGTCATCGAGGTCCGAGTCTGGCGTACCAGTCACGGCGTCACCCCCGGATCCCTCACTAAGATCATCACACGCATACATCTCTCTATAAAATTCGCTCCATCGCTGCATGACGTCCGATTTTTCTGAGAGGACGTCATTGGTTCCCGAAAGCACTTTATTCATTCTTAAGGCTGTCGCACCACTCCGGGTCCTTCCAACCTCTTTCCAGAAGAGTTTGGAGTTCTCCTTGAAGTTGTGCGACAACCTTTCGTCCGCTTCCATTCTACTCCTTTCACGCACTTCCTCAATCAATGCTTTCGTGTGAACTTTCTGAGCTTATATCTTTCTTTCCTCTTCTCTCTCATATCCTTATCATTACTAGAGGCCAAGTAGTCTAACCATGCTTTCTTCTTCTTATTTACAGCTTCTTTCACTTCGTCATTCCACCATGCATCACCCTGTTTACTACTACCTCTTTTCACATTTCCACACACGTCTTCCGCTGCACTAACCATTCCATCTCTAAGGCTCTGCCATATTTCTTCCACACATTCTTTCCTAACACCAATGCTGTCCAGCTTTTCGGCTACCCTTGCTTGATATTTATTCCTAGTGTCCGCTTCCTGAAGCTTCCAGCTTCGGATGCTGCCGACCGACTGTGGTTCTGGTATCGTTGTCCGGTGGCGCCAACCCGCGAACAGACCCCTAAATCTAGTAATCACTAGGTAGTGATCCGTTCCCAGGTCAGCACCTCGGAACACCCGCGTATCCATCACCTGTTTTCGCAGTCGGTCATCCACCAGGAATAAATCGATCATACTTCTCTCATTCTCTCTTGTTCTAGTATACATATGGATTTTCTTGTGACTAAACATAGTGTTTGTCACAGGAAGACCCTTTTCCTTGCATACAGCCAGTATAAGCTTGCCAGCATCGTTAACCCTTTTATCGCCAAACATTCCAAGCACCGACTCGTACCCTGGCCGAGCGGTACCAACCCATCCATTCAAATTACCACATACAACAATTCTTTCGTTTCCTTTAACCAAGTCTAGAACTTCTCTTACATTCTCCCAAAACTCCTCCAGCTCAGCTCTGGACGACGAAGCCACCGGCGCATAAACAGCCAAAAGGAATAAACTTCGTCAGTCCCAATTTAAAGCGAACCCAGAGAAGTCTCGAGTTCACAGCCTTATATTCAGTCATAACATCGACCAACCGAGACGACAGCAGCACCCCCGCTCCCTGGCAGGCGCTCTCGCTCTCCGGGACTCCGGACCATAGAGCTAACGCCCCGCCAGGGAGCTCTTCAGTACCACTGCCCTTCCGCTTGGTCTCCGACAAACACACGACATCTAATTCTCTTTCTTTCATTATTTCAATCAACTCATTCGTCTTATCTCTCATGCCTCCTCTAACATTCCACGTGCCAAATCTGCACTCCGTCCTCCACCTTCCGCCGTGTCGGGCTGTGCGTGACGGGTGGCGGTCCCCATCGCCGCTTTGCGCGCTGCATTTCACACCAACGGGGACGAACTGGTGTGCGTCGCCTTGGGGGGACGCCCTAACCCTCGTTGGCATGGGTGCGCAGCTGTGTAGAATTGCAGCCCTGAAAAGGGCTGGCAGGGGTCGCGACGAGCACGCTTCTACAATGACCCCCGTAAGTATATTAAATCATTGACTAAGATACTAAGATAGCTCACCATCTCTTACGTTGTCTCAAATAGTATTCGGTGAAAAGCGGGTCAAACTAATTTAATTGTCTAGACCAGTGACTATAAAAACATTGGAAAAATGATCATGGTTAATAAAATTTATTGCCATGAAACCTCACTCAAAAATACTGCAAAGTTCGATTCTGAGTTATAGTCTGGTATTTTTGGGTTTATTATTCCACCATCTGTCTGTAACCATATCTATTTTCTAGGTTTTTCCCCTTATATGAACATCTTTGAAGGTACAAAACTATAACTCGCTCTTTTAAAACATTTCGATAAGACCACATCACGGTCTACAGCGACAAACTAATTTATATGATGTCTCAAGTATCCTTTGAGGGGTGCATATATCTGTAAATCCCTTTGAAGTTATCTCCAAGGTTAGTTAGTTGTGTACAGTAACTTTTCTAGTTAAGCCGCCAGCAGAATAATTAACTTTGTTCCAGATAAAGTAAACATTAGGTCATGTTCAACCAAAGCCGTACGGCATTGCGGTATTTATTAACAGTTGATACGCGCTAATTCACATAAGTCTCTTAATTTATTATCTAGAATTCCACTCAAAGATACATTATGTTGCGCTGATATACTATCAATGTTCTCGTGATTAACATAATCATGAATAGTTATTACAAACTTAGTTACTATGCGGAAATTATGTTAAAGCTACTGAGTACTAAGTTGTATTTTGCAAGCAACAAATGTTACTGTTTCGCACTATAGTGTTGCTGTTATAACTATTTACTGTTGTTGGACTACAATCTCATGAATGTGATATTAATTTTTCAATGAAGTACGAATACCAATAAAGACACCCGAATCAAGAGACCCGAGTTCAATCCCCTGGTAATAAGCTTGTACCAATAGGTTTTTTTTCCAATAGTTCTCTACGATTTATACGGTTGGCTTGAACATGAAGATAGCGACAGGCTCACCACGTTGTCCCAAAAAAGTTTTCTATAAAAGTTGGGAGGAAAAAAACTCGATTGTCTAGACCTCTATCTATCGCATTTTTGGGAATAGTGTGAAGATATTTATTCATGTAGAACCAATGTCACAAAAATCACGAAAATGTGTTTTTATCAAGCGTTGTGAAACTAGTTTCAATAGTTTGATGTTTACGTCATCAATACAACAACATATTCAGTAAAAACCTTTCTTGCACGTATATTATTCAACATTTCATATCATACGTCAAGAATCGTAGAAAGTATCAGTGAAATATACAAAATTAATCTGTAGTATAATACTCCCTCCTGTCTTAAATTTTGTCGCAGAGATTAACCCGCGCAAACTCTTTTATTTCATTAGTAATTTCTGAACTCCAATTTTTGTAAGACAATTAACACTCGTCAGTCAATTGGCTAACTTTATTAAGAGTTCATCAAAGTCAAACTTTAAACTTCTTTATTCAATTTGGGGAATTAGTTTTTGAGATGTAAGCTACTTTAATATTTACCTCGTCTTTTTGGTAATTGTTATCAGCAAATGTTTGATGTGTTAAATTTATACAATAACATTTTTGTTAATACTTAAGTAAAGATAATGCAAACTTAAGTAAAGATAATGCAAAAACAATATCAATTTTATTATTTTTCGGTCACGGTTTTTTATGAAACGATAGCCGAGTCAAGAGACAAGAGACCCGAGTTCGAACCCCAGGTGGCAGGCTCGTACCAATGGGTTTTTCAAAAACTTATGTACGAATTATATCGTTGGCTTGGACATAAAGATGGCGACGGGCTCACCATCTGTCACGTTGTCCCGGAAATATCTTCGGTGGAAGGTGGGTCGAAGGGACTTAATTGTCTACACTAGACAATTAACACTGTGTTGGGAATTGCGTGAAGATGTTTATTTATTAATTTTATAAGATTAATATTAAATTTTCCACTTTAAAAGGTCGTTGCCTACGTATGAATTTTGAAGTATGTATTTACTTTATTCGATAAAACCATGTATTGGTGTAAGAATGCCTCTCGCTTTTACCTGTGGATCTCGAATGAGGCGACTAAACAACAAAACTTTTAATATCACAATGACTGCCTACAGATGACGGATCTATCACAAAATAAAACTCTACCAAAATTTACCAGACCAGTGATGTGTGCGCTAAACTCGAACTCGCAAACGCAGTATAGGACGACATGCAAAATACTACTGCCGACATAATGATATTGCCAGTAATCCATTTTTTTATAGAAAAGGCACGCCGGTATTCTGTGAGGTCATCGTACTTCCCCGGTCGAGCCGGCCCATTCATGCAACAACAAAAGCTGATGGAGTTAGTGAAGCTACCACAGTTAAAAATACCATCCATATCCATGGATACAGATGGCAAAAGAACTTTCTGTGTTGCAAGTTTTAGGGAAGGACTTACAGAAGCTTTGAATTTTAATAGAATATTATATTAAATTATAAAATAAATAAATAAATATCAATTTGGCAAGAAGGTGGAGCAGAAGTGTAATATCTGAGCTTTGTATAGAAACAGCATTTTTGAAGTGGTAAATAATAAGAATTAGTAAATTAGTCAACGCTTGCGAAGTCGCGGGCTCATAGTTGGTTTAATTGTAATAATAAAGTCTTTACAAAGTTATATAATTTGTGAGTTTCAGAGTTTATGAAGAAATGTTCTAAGTTCTACAAAATAGCGCTCGACCTCTTGATACTAACTTCCACTTAAATTGAACATGTCTGAAATACGAAGAGCTATTAGATTCCTTCATAGATGTTCTTGTCACGTGCTACAAAGAACAAATAAATTGTATTATTTCAAATTATTTTTTTGTGGCATTATAAATTTAATCAAATGTAAGAAATAATTAAATTATCTTGGCGCCCTAGTTTGTAGAGAACCCTGCTTTTAAAAATTATGCTTGCGGGTTTGTATCGCGCAAAAGATATTACTGGCCGATTCCCGAGACACAGGGAATCCTAATCCGGGTTTGTATGACATGTATAATTGTGGAAAATGCATTTTATATACATTACATGTATCATTTTCATTTCATGCAATTTTCCTGTACTGGGATAGACAGTGGTCCTTCGATAAATAAGTCATTTTATCCTCCATTCACCGCAGCCTGTTTGGGACAACATGTGGTGAGTATATCGCAGTCTTACATCGCAGTCGTGGTACAGTACACTTAAGTATATATATTTATTTAAATAGGTGGATATACATGTATACTTATAAACATCCACAACCGTAGTATAAATATTCATATTCCTAGCACAAATCCTTGCCCCTTCGAACCTGCAACCCTTGTCTTTGAAGGTCACTACCAGTTGGTAGTGACTCTATCTTCAGACTTTTAGCCACCTAGTGGTCAATAACTTAGTTGGTAAATAATTAAAATTTAACATATCTAATATGAGTTTTTAATGTTCAGATCTTTAGTAAATCACGATAGCCGAGTAGAGATCAAGAGTCCCGACTTTGATCTCCAGGCTCTTATCAATGGGTGTTTTCAAAAACATATGTATGATTTTTATAGTTGCCTTAGACATAAAGACGCTAATAGTTTCACCACCTGTCACGTTCGCCCCAAAAATGTGTTCGATGAAAGGGCTTAATTGTTTAAACCTCTGCCTGCCTCAGTATTGGGAATGTTGTGAAGATGTATATTTATTACTAATAGTTTTTGCTATAGCACCACCTCTCTAGACACAATCCTTACAATTTACGGACCAAAAGACTTGTGAAATAACTTGTATTTTTTAATATTTCAAACGTAACGAGGATAAGGGAAATGGAACGGTTAAATCAAGTTATCATGGTGAGTGATTTTATCCCGACACCTGTTTCAATTTATCTTCCGTACATAAATTGTATAAATACTTAGTCTTTAATCTGATAGCCGAGTGGTTGGATTACAGATATTCAAATCAGGAGATAAGAGTAGATCCTCAGGAAAAAAGCTGGTACCAACGATTTTTTTCACAACGTACTTGTTGATTTGTATAGTTGACTTGAATACTGATACGGCAACAGGCTTACCACCTACCTCAGTATTGGATCATGCGATAATATTAAAAAGCAACGTCGGTTGTTGAATGATTTTTTTATTTTAAATAGATATTTTGGTTGAGTATTTCACAATCATATTCAACACATACGTGAACAAACAGAATAATGGTCGGTGGGATTGTATGCATATTATGCAGCACAACATGCACTATGTGGATAAAGCGGAGGCAATCGAGGAAAGTTATTTGCAATTTTATTCTTGCATGCTTATTAAAATTAACCGCATTATTATTTAAATTACAATACAAATTGTTTAATTTTATAAACCGACGTTAAACACGAAGGGAATTTAGTCGTTCATTATTTTTTTTAAGTATGACAATGGTACCAACTTAGGATTCACATTCCTTAACATAATACAGGATACTTTAACTCCTCTTTTACGGTACAAGCTGCACTGCTCTGGAACGCCCTACCTTTGAAGATAAAATCTGCTCCGAATGCCTATTTGTTCAAGAGATTAGTTCGTGAGTATTATCTTAAGACTCATTAATATATTTATGTATGTATTTATAAGCTTAAATTTTATATATATTATTTACGTATCTATATATAGTTACGTATGTTTAGTTTAAAAAATACATGTATGTATTTTTCCATAAAATATTTATTGTCTATATGTATATATTTAATATAGGAGCATTAATCAATATTGTTGTTGTTAGCACCTGCCATCTACTTCTCACCATAACGAAGGTTGACTGGTAGAGAATGCCACCAGGTATTAAGTCCGCCCATTGTGGCCCTTAGTATAAGGTGTAACAATAAAGAATAAATAAAATAGTAGTCATTTGGATGTTACCGCGATCACTGTAGAAAAGTGGCGTACACACTGGACTTTCCTGGTGTCGCCAGCACTGGGGCCACGGGATTGATTCCCGAACGGGACAGTGTGTTTTCTACATTGTAGAAAACCACTTTTTCTGCCTTACCTTGTGTCGGGGCGTATGTGGTATTTTCGTTATTTCTGATTCGATAACACAAGTGCTTTAGATACCTACATGGCTATGCATATATTTACTTTTTATTTTTATTATTTATTTATATTTGTTACTTTAATCGATGAATAAATGAGTTGATTTAATAATAGGCAAAATATGAGAGAAATTCTGGGACTCTTCTGTCCTTTAAAAAACAAACAAAACTTCTTGGGTTTATCTTAATCTTATATATTACACCTTTATTTATTATCTATGTATCCATATATATGTATACTTAATACAAGCATATATATATTTCGCCAGATTTTATGTTTACAATGTCCGGAAGAAAGTGAAGCGAACACTCAGTTTACAGATACTGAAACGCTTGATCTTTAAATTTGGGTGCACTAATTGTTTCGATAGGCTTTTAGATAGGGATTCAAGCATGACGGTTTATATTTCCTTTGACAAATAACCAAATGAAACTATGTAGTTATATGACACAGATGCAGATAGGTGCTATATTATAGCAATAAAGAAGAAATAAGAGTAAAATGATATTTATTAGAAGCTCCCAACTTGCTTGTGTGATATGCATCTATTAGAAAATTAATGCCAAAACATGTTGATTTATTCTATTTCGTAGTAAACAAAGGTACAAATATAGGACAAAACCGGGCTATACAAATGGGAGACACGTTATTTCCTCTTGAACCGTGAAATATGCGTGTTATATCCAACACGTAGTAAGCTCACGTGCAGGAGGTAAGAAGTGACGCCATGATGCCATATATTACACAAACGGTTCCTTCAGAACATAAAATACTTTTGTGTTATAATTCATCTTATGCTGTAAAACGATTTAACTGTTTGCTGTGTATCCAAATGGCTTTCGTTAACTTCATTAAAATGTTATCAATGTTTTCTATTTATATATTAAACTAATTCATTTTAAAAAAATGAATCTTTGAATAAAAAAAATTGTGCACTAAATAAATAAAATATGTGAACATAAGATATATCGGCGTAAAAAGTATGTAGCGACCTTCATAGTTAGTGTACCTTCATAGCTAAGGATTACAAATTCGAATCCTGGAAAACATATGTTTCATAATCATGAATGTTTGTTTTCGAGTCTGATGTTTAAAATTTTATATGAATATTTATCTATTATATATATATATTGTACCGTTAGATTGGACACAGGAATGGCGATCTCCACATTTCACATATTTTTTACATGTTTAGTTTTATTATTTAGTCCTTTAGTTTTATTATTGTATTATATGTGTATATAGTGTGTGTATTTATACTTTTAATTATTGCCCGTTAATTTATAATATAAAGTATATGGTTTGTAAATTACGTATGTGTCTCTTCAGTTAGCTAGCACTTTATATATATAAGAAATATGCGGCTTTCGTTACGCCAATAACGAGGTTATTTGGCTGAAAATCAGCCCTGAGTGGGATTATCCTTGCTTAGCATATGCTGAGCCAACCCCTTTTTGGCACCATTTTGTATGTCATTTTGTATTTGTGTATGCTTGTTATTATTTTTAATTGTGCTGAATAAATGTTTCATTCATTCATCCATTTCACACTGTTCCAAATAGTGGTCCGTGTATGGTGGATCGAAAGGACTTAATAGACTAGACCCTGTCTACCTCAGTGTTTGTAATATTGATGAAAATATTAATTTATTTTAGACTATAGAAAGTAGATAACAGTAGATATATTTTACTTTCAGTCGCATGTCCATCAATTGTTAATTAGCTCTGAACTGCAACCTGAAGTTGTTTGGTATAAAAGTATGGAACTTTGGTAATTTTTGTAACCGCAATTTTTTCACTGGAAAGTTTAAATTGAGTTTTATTGAAGCTGTTCAATTCATCTTCTTTATAAAACGATGAAAGAAATCTTGAGCCACCGAATAATAAAGAACCCTATTAAATATACTAGTTAGATATTGTTCGTTCAGTCCAAAGACCAAGGTTATATAGCAATGAGTTCTTTGGACTTTCATTTTATCTGAAGTTCTGAAACCCGTATGTATTACATTTACATAACCTACATGATTTCTCATCTAAAATAAAACGATTTTAGGATTTTTTTACGTTTTTAGTCCCCTCGTGACCACGGATGCTGTAAAACATCCGAAACGTCGGGAAGTAAAAATAGTTTGTAAAAAAAACTAAATTAAAAAACTCGATGAAATCCGATTTTTTTTAATTTTGGTATAAACAACCTTCATAAAAATAACGCTACTATAATCCTCTCAAATGAGAAAGATTCATCAAAGAAAGATTTAACAAGCGGTTTGGCGACCTCAGTAAGACACATATAGTATCTTAGACGGTGATATATGAATTATTTCTTCTGATATTTTAGGATGTAGTTAAGAGATAGACAGCGGGTCTATCGGTAGCCATTTCCACTTACAAGGTGTTCCTTAAGTCTCGTAAGTCCTAACCTTCCACCCTCTGGAAACAGTACGGTAGTATATTCTTACGCCATTACCACACGGCATGCCTTATTATTGTTTGTAAATAGTAATCGCAGTTCGACTTTAGGAATGTACATATTTATGCCTCAAATAAATTATGCAATTTCTACTAAATTTTCAAAGGATATAAGAAAAATTAAGAGAATTAAAAAAAAATATTGTAGGAGCGTTGTTCCGGTACGGCGGAGGTTGCTGGTTCGAATCCTGCCCGTTACAGTTGATTTTTTAAATTTAATCTCAAATAATTTTTATTCATTTCTAAATAGATTTATATTAAATGTTATCTTTCATACCACATTTCACTGAAGCTTATCAGGGACAACGTGACAGGTGACGAACATGTCGCCATCTTTTTGTCCAAGTCATCGAGACATTGTATATACAACAATTATATATAACAGTAACAAACCCATTCACCACACTAATGATTGCCATGGGCGGTATTCGAACCCGCAACCTTTAGCTACTCAGGCAGCGTCACAACCAACTAGGCAATTAGATCATCTGTTCAGCTTAAATTTAAAACACATTAAACTCTTAGAAGTGAACTGCTAGAAAGTTTTAGATTATAGGAACTTCTTTCATTCTTAAAGCACACTTTATAACTACTTTGAAGTAACATTCAAAAATAAAACGAAATTGTGCATTGTTGCGCGAAGTTTTAAAATAATTTCAGTTTCAGCAGAGAAGAGTGAAAATTGCTTTATTATTAAAAGTTCCGGTAGGAGGCAAAATAGAGCCTAAAATATTATACGTTTGTGTTTTTTTTTTTTTTATTTCTGTTCGAGACTAAGTGCTATAGCTATAGACAAGGAATTATATTTTTTGTGTATTTTAATGAGTTCTCTCAGTTTTACATTAAAACAGTGCAGCGTGTTCAAACTAATACATAATTAAACAGATACGTTTTGTAATCTTTAATATCTTCACGCATTGCCGAATATTAGGATTTATAGAGGCCATGAACGGATCTAAATTGGGACAACGTTTTAATATCCAAGACAAGGTTCCATACATGTGTTAATATAAATTTCACTTTCTATAATTATACAGTATAGTTATGTTGAAGCTAATAGCCGAGTTAGTTAGCCACGATAGCCGAGATGTTGGGTGGTCGGAATTTCGAGTCAATAGACCCGAGTTCGATCCCCAGTTGGTAGGCTCGTACCAATGGGTTTTTCAAAAACTTATGTACGAATATCATTGGCTTGGACATAAAGACGGCGACGGGCTCACCACCTGTCACGCTGTCCCGAAAACATCTTCGGTGAAAGGTGGGTCGAAGGGACTTAATTGTCTAGACTCGACCTCTGTCTACCCCTGTAGTGGGAATTGCGTGAAGATTTTTTTTTAATTGATTTTATTTTCATGTCTACGTAAAATGAAATATATTTACGTAAGTGTTTTCTCAGCTCGTACTCGGGCTTCGGGCTGCTAACAGCGTTTGAGTAGCACATAAAATAAATAAATAAATATCTTCACGCAATTCCCAATATAGGGGTAGACAGAGGTCTAGTCTAGACAATTAAGTCTCTTTGACCCACCTTCCACAGAATATATTTTCGGGACAACGTCACAGGTGGTGAGCCGACGCCATCTTTATGTCCAAGCCAACGATGTAATTCGTACATAAGTTTTTGAAAAAATCATTGGTACAGTCACCTGGGGATCGAACTCGGGTCTCTCGACTCAAAATTCCGACCACCCAACCACTCGGCTATCGTGACTTTGAGTAGAACAAATATTTATTAATTAAATGACTGTTATTCGATGCTTTTTAGTTTGGAAACTGATTCAAGTCTGTCACATTACAATTGACTCTACTACGATTCTTTAGAAAAAACCTGATAGGAATATTTTGCACATACAAACATAACGGCCACCAAAAGTTTGAAACTCCCGTAAGGCATTGTTTGCAATAATCGTCACGCTTGGCAAGCAGATTGGCAATTGCAGTACCGAACACCTCGTACCTTAGATGCTGCTGCCCGTCAGGGGTCTGTTATAATTTGTTTTGGTATTGGAGGGATGGCTATACCGCCATGTTTCCGTAGCCAATATTTCCAAAGATTTTCACTTAGTCACCCCTTACAACACCATGTGAAGAAAGTGCTTGTGAAATTGGGTCTTAAGGAGACTTTTCTCTTTCTGTCTTTTTTCTTTTTAAGAATACCGAAAATTAAAAATTACGCTACTGGCAAATTTGTATGAAATCACACGTAACATCACCTAAGATAATTGGATCCAATTCGACAGTGAGTGAAGCCGCGAGGAACAGATAGTTATGCATAGACTTGTGTTTTCCCCTAAATGTAGACTAAGTAAGAGTAAATTGAAACCACCAAAAACAAATAACCTCCAAAAAAAAAAAACAACTCCAACTCCAACAAAATTTCCGGAATTCGTTAAAAGACTGATCCTTTCTTAGTTAAAGTAACTTATTCTACTACTACTAAAATTTCTGCTGATAAAACGTCGGTCTATTTCTTTTAAACTTAACTCAATAATAGCATCACTTAATTCAGGTCTACCGAGACGAGTTTTTTTTTCTAATTAGTCTTCAATATCTTCACGCACTTCCCAATACAGGGGTAGACAGAGGTCGAGTCTAGACAATTAAGTCCCTTCAACACACCTTCCACCGAAGATATTTTCGGGACAACGTGACAGGTGGTGAGCCCGTCGCCGTCTTTATGTCCAAGCCAACGATATTCGTCCATAAGTTTTTGAAAAACCCATTGGTACGAGCCTACCAACTGGGGATCGAACTCGAGTCTATTGACTCGAAATTCCGACCACCCAACCACTCGTCTATCGTGACTTTATTAAGTAAGTAGTAATTTTTAATAATTTACTTACTTTACTTTATTAAGCAGTAATTAGTCTTCGAAGTATTTTATACATAATAAGTTTTCCTACGAATACTAAAAGCCATACAAATTATTTACTATTTAAAAAATATTCTAAGCAATCAATTCAGATGTATTTTTTAAATACAACCATTATTTCAATCAATCTATACTTTGTGATATCATTTAAAACTGGAGATATGTGGAATTCTTGTTATTTTCGTAACGTGTACGTTACTAAAATAACAAGAAGACCCTTGTCCCTGTCGTGTTATCCCTTTTTTGCTTTCTTTTATCTTGAAGTTTATCAAACCTACTAGATCTACTTCTAAAAGTTAAAGAAATGCCTGCAGATAATAAGACGCTTTGGAATTCCCTCCGATATAATTTAATTGTAAAGTTTTATAAATGTAATAAAAGGGATTATTCTAGTAAAACCAATTTACTCTGGTATTACATTAATGACTGTTGCTTCATATTGTTAAGATATCACATATATAATTATGTACTTAATGTATTGAAAATTTGAGAAAGAATTTAAGTAATGGTTTCGAATATTAAAAAATGAACGCCTCATATTTTATAACGCTGTAATAACAATTTTTTTCTTACGTTTTTTTTTGTATTCATGCAATTTCCCAGATCTGGATTAGACAGAGGTCTAGACAATTAAGACCTTTCGACCCACCGTTCACAGAAGCTTATTTAGGATATCTTATTAGCGAACAGTACAATGTACTTGTAATGATATATAACTTACCGATAAATATTCATATATACATATAAACACCTTCATGACACAAGTACAAACATTCATATTCATCACACATGTTTGCCCTTAACGGGACTTGAACCCGCGACCCATAGCTTCGAAGGCAGGGTCACTACCAACTCGGCTATCGGACCGTCTTGTACATATAATTTCTACACTTACAACATTGTAGCTTATTGTTATAACTTAAACAAAGTATACATTTGTAACATAAGAAAGCTCAGATCAAGCAGAGTATATGGCAATTTTATACTATTAAATGTATATACATATTTTTTGTAAAATATCTTCGGTGGAAAGTATGTCGAAAATTTTTTGGGACAACGTAACAGGTCCAAAAAAAGTATACCAAAGTTTTTTTTTAATAAAACCCGTGACTTTCCTTTACAAAATGACAGGTGACAGGACAGGAACAGACAACGTGGCAGGTGGTGAGCATGTCGCCGTCTTTATTTCTAATCTAAGTATAAAAATCGTAAATATGTTTATTAAAACCCATTGTAATAGCCTACATCGCCTGGTGATCGAACTCGGCTCTCTTGACTTGAACTCTGATCACCCGACCACTCGGCTATCATAACTAGCTGTGGCGTACCAGTACAGTTGCTGCCTTATTTTTATTTTTTCAATAGACCAAGGTGGTAGAGGAGCAATCGGTTCGTCTATATTCCAAATATCAACGAAGTTCGATCTCAATTGAAGTGAATGTAGAAAAAGCTACAAATATTTGCATTTTAGAGGTTACTAGGATTAACTTTACTTTGATCAAAGGTCTTATACAGATAATTACTATGTGTAATATTTCCAAAAGCATATTTCTTTATAATATAGGAATAGGCGTTATAGACTAATGACATTTGGTAACCTTTTATGAGTAGAATTTCTTGTTCCGGAAACCTTGATATTGATACGAAAATCCCAAACAATTTTCTGTTACTTGATCAAAAACTTAAAATCGTCAAGGGTATGAGTTCGTTACTGTTAAAGAATAAGCAACACATTACTTTATCAAAAAAAATCAATTCCAAAAAGAACTTCTTGATAAGATTGAGAAATATTGTTATTACCAATCACTCTGTGTTAAAGAAAAATAATTTACATTTCAGCGAAATGATGAAGAAAGATAAGAAATTATACAGAAAACATAATTTTTTTCTCTCAATATAAGTAATGGATTATAGTTTCGATAGAATTATACTTTGATATTTGTTTTTCTCTGTTAAGTGGTACTTTCTCTCCAACAATTTTTCTTAAGGGGAGACAAAACACATTTCCTTAAATATTGCACACGAACGTCGTTTTTCATTTACCATCAATAAGGTAATCTTCTTTCCACGGCTTTCTTTAAACTTTACTTTCTCTTTAACCGTGTTAATCTTCTTTTCAACTAATCCAAAACCTTTTATTTTATTATAAGGGAACTCCCTTTTAAGTGAAAACTTACCAATATTTTTACAGGTTAAGCAGTCTATTATAAACAACTCTTAAGTGAGAAGTTGAAGTGTAACTTGTTAAATAATCTGAATAAGATAGCGTAAGAACTCACAAATGCATGATTTATAAACCTTTTATTTAAAAATATTTAAAATCTACTATAAAGATTATTTACTTATTTATTATTTCATATAATTTTTTTATTGTTAGTAAAATATCTTGAATGACTATGTAATTAATCAATGATTATGTCATAGAAGTTTAATGAATTTTAAATTTGTTAATTGAAGGAATAAATTCTTCCACTGTATAATTTATTCCATATGACCACAAATAATAAACTTAAAATGTCAAAACAAAAGCTGAAAGATATATTACAGAAAAACATAAATTTAAAAAATCAACTGACGAGACCGGGACTCAATACCGCGAATTCCTAATTCGAAAATCTATTTTTTTCTTTAATAACAATACCCTACACGGCTTTTATTCATAAAAATAAACGTGTATTTACCGTTATTAAATAATTATTCTAAATAGTACATGAAGAAAATTAGTGGCTGGACAGGATTGAAATGTTCCTATAGGATTTAAAATTTTGAATATTTTGTATGTAATGATATCAGACGAGAAAACTTTCTTGTTGTTATTTGTTGTTGCTTTAAAGCATTATATTTCAGTTATCTGGTGTTAGTTTCTAATCTTACTTTTCTTATGAGTTTTGATTTATGATATAAAGATCATAATGTAATGGTATTTAAAAGAGACAAAAGCCTCAGAAGACCCTTGCCTCGCATATTCAGATTACGACGAAATATTAAAAGGTTATGCTTGATAGAAGAGATTTAAATTGTTGGATATGGCCTTTTTTATATATCGTGCATTTTAAAAATTTCCACTTAGGAATGCTTGCTCTATTTAATGTTTAAATTGTATTAATAATTATAATAATGTATACAATTGGGAATAAATATTATGTTTTTATGATCAATGTTTCAAAAGCATAATCACAACACTTGATGCGGAAGGTAAATACTTAGGTAGGAATTAAATATCTACAACACCCCGCTTAGGTAGTTTTTTTTTAATAAGAGATAAATTAAATCTTTAACAGAAAAAAAATTTTGGCATGTTAGAAAACATGCTTTAAAATTCAATATAAATTGCATCTATAATATAAATTTTATTGCAATGTGGCCAAGTGAAGTAAACGACAATTGTACTTCCGTTTAGGATTGAAAAAAAAAAAAAGATTGTTCTAAAAGAGCTTATAGCATATTTTAATGTAAAATAGGTCTGAAAATATTCCGTAATTATTTTAAAAATTTCCTATCTAACATTACTATGTGTAACTTACATAATTCACGAACAATCATAAACCATAGTTCCCTTATTTAAATCTAAATAATAGTCAATTAAAAAAAGACTCTATCAAGTTCAATATACAAACTCTGCTTCAAGTTTTCGAAATAGAATCATTAAACAAGATAAGTCTTTCTATATCACAATATTCCCGTGGAACAGAATATTGAATAAATTTGCACTAATGTTCACAAATTTCATCAGTATTCAAAGGCTTTAAACACGAATTATTTCCTCTTTGCACGAATGGATTTAATACGCGTAGTGACTGAAGGATTGACTTTGAAACTTCAAATATTTCGTAATGCTTGAATTCGACAAATTGAATACAAGAGTTTTAAGGTTAAAGATCTTGGTGAAATGAGGAATCAAATCGTGTAACACGTGACGAATATTCTTTATTCGGAGTTATTTTAAATATAAAATATATTCGTTTATATTTGTCTTATAGTTACGGCGTAAGATTATACCACCCCTTTCTGTTCGTGAGTGCATAAGAGGCGCCTAAGGGGAAAGCCATGAAATTGGCAACCCTCAGACGGTGGGATTGGTTATTCCACCGTCTGTAGGTTAAACAATCCCACCTGCGCATTTGTTTTTAATTCTATGAGATAGGTTGGACGCCTATTCGACACATACACTTTGGCGTTTTATTTAATTCCGAGGAGAGAATTTTACCTTTAGAAATTTTCTAAAAATAAAACAGAATACTGTCTAATGAATCAATAAGTTACTCGTATAGCGTAATACGTAAAAACTAGAGTTATATCGACTCTATAGAAAGGTACATGGATGTTTCCAAAAATTATATAAAACGATCGAAGTCTCAAGCTAACCTTGAAAGAGTTAAAAATGGATTCTATATTTTACAAAAAAAAAAATCTAATTATAATAATAGAAAAAGGAACCGAAATTAGGAAGATTTTTCAAATAATTATTTGATGCTGCGTCGTTAAGTTATCTTATTCTTACTACATCACAGATTAAGCCAAACTTTATTGAATAATTGCTTAGTGAGAAGGTATTCTGGTGTAGCCGATAAAAGTGGCACATGACTGATCCGAAATTCAAAGCGTTGTATTTAATTTTCCACAACACCTATATTTATAACGTTCTACCTCTTTCAAAACCATTCGAAATTGAGCTTTTAGTGCAGTACTGGTGTAGACATTTACCACCTGTATACCGTGGGTATCGTAAAAGAAAACAAATGGAAAATGCTTGAAAAAAGCAGCTTTCGACAGCTAAGCAGACTTTCTTGCTAGCTGTCGACAGCTAGCAAGAAACTAAATATCTCGAAAAATTTCCAATTAAAATCGGAAGTGGTGGACTTATCAGTACCACTCTCTTAACTATTTTTTTTTATAGAGAAGGGAGGCAAACGAGCAGGTGACTGACGTGATGGTAAGAGACTACCGCCGCCCATGATCATCCGCAATACCAGAGGCATAGCAGATGCGTTGCCGGCCTTTGAGAAAGGTATAGGCTCTTTTCTTGAAGGTCCCTAAGTCGTATTATTCCGTAAAAACCTGACGGTAGCACATTCCATAAACTGCAAGTGCGTGGCAGAAAATACCGCGAAAAACGCACTGTGGTGGAATGTCAAGCATCAAAATGGTGTTGATGGAATTTTTGACTATGCTGTAGGGTACGATGGTGAAATTCAGCGGCAGAGATTAATCCAAACAATTCCTCGAAGCACTCCCCAGTAAATCTTGTAAAAATGGCAAAAAGTCTCTTCGCAATGCCAGGGGATCTAGCCTATCAGATAGAACATGGTTGTCGACCACGTTTTCTACCGCCAATTAGTTGTTTTCTCAATCTTCAGGTCTGTTAAGGCATCTATTATCTTTTTTTAATTGTTTTCAGATGGTATTGGTTGCGCTAGTAATTTACCATCAGGTACAGAAGTATACCAAATCATTTTCATCTTACATGTCTCACTTTTACTACAAAAACAGTGGCACGCCGCTCGGTTACTTACTAGGTGTCTGATGTAACAATCGTCGACCCGCTTGCTGAGAGTGACAAATACAGATTACACTACAGGACTACACTACTAAGAACTACAAGACGATAAGTAGTTAAGAACTAATCATTTATGTTCCAAAAATCTAAAGTTTTATCTTCAATTATAATTAATGACATCAGAAACTTATGGTTGAATTTGATTTAATATAGCTGTATTATAAATTGTTTGCAATATGTTTGAGGATTAAATAACATAGATTATGTGGTAATATTATGACTTTCATCTTGAGAGGTAAAGGAAAAGTATAATTAAGTTACCGTTTCTTACGCGGACTTTAATATTCAGATGAAACTAATGTTATTAGCTTGTTACTTAAATGACAGTAATACGAAAACGCTTTATCATATTTTTAATTCCTAGTATTGATAATAATTCTTATTCTTTCTAATTATTCCTATTAGAGAAATAATTTTCTCTGCCTTTACTTTCCATATTATATGTCTTAATGTTTCCATGTAATTAGTCGTATGTTTTATTAAAATAAATAAATATAACGGTTAACGGTATCTGCTTTGTGGTATCACCACTGCAAGATAGAGGAAACGAAAGATCTATGCTGCATAGGTATAGCAAAATGCTGTATGTATTATTCATATACTAGTGGCCCGCAGATATAGTCCTACCTTAAAACTTTTTGCAACGCCATCTATCGGGTCCAGATGCAATTTTTTAAATTTTCTTAACTCTTAAACCATCTTTGGACTTCTACAAATATTACAAAACCAAAATTAGGCAATCGGTACAGCCTTTTCGAGTTTTTGTGAGACTGACAAACGTCAAATCATTTTTATATGAATATTGAAGTCAATAATCTGATTAAAAACTATCTTATCTTTTCAGTTGGACCAAATCACAGATATTTACAAAATTTCATCAAGATCGGTTCAATCGTTTCGCAGTTTAACTTTCACAAACATGAGTGACACGAGATTTTTTGTATATTCACAAACGTTGTTTTGCCTTTTAAGTAATAAAAAGAACGTGACAAAAACTATCCTGTTAGGCTCACCAGCAAAACATAAATTAAAAATGAAACAACGTGAAAATCGGTTTCGGTATAAGGAAAACTATAAATAATAAATACATAATACATACATAGATAAGAACAACTTCTCATACATTGATCTGATCCCAAAGTAAGCGCTTAAGCACTTGTAATATGGAATCAGAAACAATAAGGTACCACAAACAACCAGACGCGAGAAAATGTAGAAAAAGTATTTTTTAAATTGATCCGTCCTGGAATCGAACCTGGGACCTCTGAGAGGGCGACACAATGAAAACCGGTGCGTTCGCCACTCGTTACTATTTATTTACATTATAAGATACACTATTTTTGTTTTAGTAGCCACCCTCAGTGAACTCTCTCTCTCCCGGCGAGGATTTTTCACGGGAACCTTACAAAAACGCTTGGATGTCCTTTTGGTTCAGAATGTGCAGAAATGCTTACTGAACAATTTTCACTATGACAAAGACAGCGCCTGCTTTCTAGATGTTTCGACAAATTTAATAATAACATACTGAACTGCGAAAGTTTACGCATAGCTGTAGGAATACGATTGGGAGCATCGATTAGTAAACCACGATATCCTTGTGGTAGCGACGTATACGAGTTAGGCCTCCACCAACTTGCATGCCAAAAAAGTCCTGGCAGACTGTCTCGTCACGGTTTGTTTCCACAAATATTTCCTCGGTTTTAGAGCCTTGTGGAATATTTAGGGCAGGATGGTATGAGACCCTACGGTTTGACATTAGTCCCTTGGCAGAGAAAGGAAAAGCTCTTGTACATCGATAAATTAGTGGCCTCTCACATCAAGGGTCGGGGGAAACTTCGATAAGGGCCGGGAAGGCACCAGAGGCAGCTGAATCGGGTAAGTGGCAGTGGTAAATATGAGTCTTTGAAAGGAGATTCTATATTTGTTCCATTTGCCGTAGAGATGACCGATCGTCTCTGATGTAGTCCCTGTGTGATGCAGTTTCTAAAGTATCCGCGACTGATCGTGGGCACTGGTGACAAGAGGACTGGCTCTTTTCCCGCTCAACGCTTAAGTCTAGACATGCCACGAGAAGTAGGGCTCTTCTATTGATGTAGTTTTTAGTTAATAAGTATTGTAAATATTAAGTATTGTAAAGAAAAAAAATGTAGTTTGTTTTTCCCCTTACTCCAATAAAGAAAACCTCAAGTTTCTAACTGGGAATCAATTTCACGAACCGCAGTGTTTAGTACCTATACGCAATATGCTACATCATATTATTTCTTCCGAAAATAAAAAAAAATAGAACATTTTGTAATGATACTTAAGATCTAGTAATTAATATACAATACTGTATATATAAATATTTTTATGAATGTAGAGCGAAAGTTAATTAAATTCTCTGACGTGTTATCCGAAGTCACACGTATCCCGCATCTCTGTAATGGAGATCGGTATGAGCGAGCGTTCTTAAATATACTGCAATGATAGTTTTTTTTAATAATTTCTTTGCTGGAATAAATGAATAAATATTTTTTTTTTTTTGACAATACTATAATGTTAGTAACGTTATTGTTTATTTTAGTAATTACAGATTATGTAGTGCAATTTAAATTTAGTACATATATCATAACATTTTCAACACAGTTAAAGTTAATTCTGGAAGCATTATAATTAAATTATTTTCCTTAAGATGTAACTTAACTATCATTAAAACATAATAAATTTATTATTGTAGTGGAAACAAGTTTTCTCTGAATCGTAACTATTTAATTAGATCGTTGTGTTTGAGTTAGCAAACGTTCTAAAGTGGTCGCCAAAACTTTACCACAAGAAACCGTTTTAATTTTAAATGTCGTATACCTCCACACAGGTCAAAACAATTATATTTAGAACGCATTTGAAATATTTTCTGCAAAGCTTTTTGTATTAATAATTATTTCCTTTTCCGGACGTTTCTCCACAGTGATTCATCAGTCTCAGATCCTATTCAATATCTTCCAGCATTAACTTCGGGGAACATGTTTACACTAACGGTGTAGTCCAAATCTGATAATTTGACATATTTAATAGTTCTTGTAAAAAATATATTTTCGCCATTCCCAATACAGGGTCTAAACAGTGGTCTAGTCTAGACACTTAGGTCCCTTCGACCCACCTTCCACCGAAGATATTTTAGGACAAATTCCTGTAAATATTTTTTGTAAATAAATAAAATAATAATTACAGTAAATGAATACAAATATCACATATATTGCTCTCATCCCAAAGTAGCTTAAGCACTTATGTTATGAAATCAGAAACAACAAAGTTGTCAAAATACCCAGACCCGAGAAAATGTAGAAAAAGTAATTTCTACATTGACCCGACCGGGAATCGAAACCCGGACCTCAGAACTGACGACATCATGAAAACCGGTGTGTATGGCACTTGTCAACAGAAGTCGTCCTCATAATTAACAATAGAGGTGCGAGATCAGTATATAAATTTACATAAAACAGTTTTGTCGTATAGCTACGGCGTGAAATTATATCACCTCCCTTTCTTCCCGTGGGTGTCGTGAGAGACAACCTAGGGAGTCACGTTAAAAGTGGGTACCAACAGAATCAGTAAGCTGAAGACGGGCCTCTATATATATATATATATATATATATATATATATATATATATATATATATATATATATATATATATATATATATATATATATATATATATATATATATATATAAGTAGACAGTATATATTCTTTAAAAATCTTTTTCAAGCGACTACACAGGAGAAAAGAATAAGGTAAAATTTGAAAAAGAAGATAAATTTAAATAAATGTTCAAGTGTATAAAGGAGAATTAACAATTAAAAGTAACGGAATGACCCACACAGGTTATTACATAATGAAATAACAAAATAAAAATGTTCCATAAAAAAGCTTTCGAATAAAATAAAATATACGGTCTCCTGCGTAACTGTTTTGTACTTTGTTGAGCATAAATGATATGAGCATGAAATGATATGTTTATAATGTAAATATGTGTTATAAACATATTAAATTATAAATATGTTACAAAAAGTACAAACAAACAAACGACACATTTTATATACACCTAGTATATTAAATATTTAACTTTATACCACATTGGCATCCTTTTAGGCTTTTCGGATACTTTAATTATTTCACACATGCCTTTCACACTCGAGGATTTCTGGCGTTTATCGTTAAGTTCTACCAAACCCTATGAAACAATTTTTCCGCAAAACTGACTAAGGAAACAGCTTTATTTTGCCTTCCCTTGTGGATTGTTTTAGAAACTTGTTTTTCTGGTTTAATTTATTTCATTTGAGCTCTTAATTTTTATCTTGATTAATCTAAAGTCTAAGTCAGTTATAATTTTTCTTTAAAACACAGTGAGAAAGAGATACTAATCAAGACGGCTATTTTGAAAAGAAATGTACCAAAAAATTTCAAGATTAAATTGCCTTCTCATCTCGCTTTTTCCGAATGTCTCAAAATTGTAAGCTCCACCATCAAATGCCGATTCCCACGTAACCCTTCACGAAATAAACATAAGTGACGGAAAACTCAGTAAACATTTAAAAAAAACATATAATATGTTTTAATAAATACATACATACATCATAGCCTGTTAATTTCCTAGACATAGACCTTTCTCGGGAAGATTTACCATAATCACCACACATTCGGATTGGTGAATGCAATACTAGAATCTTTGCACCTTAGAAGCTGCTGTAAAAAATTTTGTTTGGTGCTATTTGAGATTGTTATCCACGATATCAATAACAAAGTGCCATATAATATGATATGTTATATGGCAAATTGTTATTGAAATTTAGACTGTAAACAGAATATATTTACGCCATTCCCAATAATGTGGTAGACAGAGGTCCTGTCGACCCACCTTTCACCGAAGACAGTTTTTGTGACAACGTGATTGATGCTGAGGCTGTCACGGTCTAATGTCCAATCACACGGTATTGTACAAATCGATCGGAATCGGATATTTTACACCATCTGTCACGTTGTTCCAAAATGACTTCGTTGAAAGGTGGGTCTAATGGACTTTTTCAAATTCTACGTTATTCTTTTCTCTTTTCTCCTATGTAGTCGCTTGAAAAAGATGTTTTAAAGAATATATACTGTCTACTTATATACATACATATATATATATATATATATATATATATATATATATATATATATATATATATATATATATATATATATATATATATATATATATATATATATATATATATATATATATATATATATATATATATATATATATATATATATATATATATATATATATATATATATACATATATATATATATATATATATACATATATATATAAGAAATGAATATACATATATATATGAGAAATATATATACATATATATATAAGAAATGAATATACATATATATATATATATATATAAGAAACCCCATCGCTGTAGTTCAATGAGGAGCTTTAAGGACATTTAATTTTTCATTTTACTAACATGGAATTTCCAGTTAACTTTCGACGATTGACGACGACTTCGATGTAAAGTTTTTTTTGTTGGCGCTCCTGCAAAGTTTTCAAAATTGTACTCGAACTGTGTGCTGTACTGTGCTGTGTACTCGAAGAATTTCGTAATATATTTCTTGGTACTGACAACAGATTAGCATGTCGAACAAATATTTATGCAACAAAATTATGTAACTTTTATAGCAGAAATCCCCATTCTTTTCGTTTGAATTTTTCCTGAAAAATCTGTCCACTAACAAAAGGACGACGAGTGAAATTGTTAAGGTAAATTTACTTTAAAGCAAGATAAAATACTTTATCGACTTTTACTGCTTTAAAGTATAGAACTCATTGTGCTGTTTTATCAGTTTTGCAGACATGTCGTTTTTTTATTAATATATTTTTATGTACTCGTATCTCGAGAGCAAAGTGGAAAAGTAGTGTTTATTTATTGGAGTGAAAAACTTACTATCTTAAATTATATTCACCAAATTGCACTAACAGTCTATATACATAAAAGTTGGTGTATCTGTGATTAATATACTTTGATACCGTTTGCTTTTGCGTGTTTTAACATGTCTCCAATTCAAGTTTTACCCAGCATCGATCACCGGATTGGGTGATCGGAATTCGAGTGAAGAAACCCGAGTCGATCCCCAGAACGATATCAATTGTTTATTTCAAAAACGTATGTATGACTTATATCGTCGTTTTACAACTGTCACGTTGTCCCAAAAAGTCATCGGTGGAAGGTGCATCAAAAGGACTTAATTGGCTAGACCTCTGTGTACCCCTTTATTGGGAATGGAGTGAAGATTTTAATTTTTTTAATAAATAAATGAAAAATGAGTTATTAAAAATGTTAATTTTATTTTTGGGTAAATCATGAACACCACGGTTACATCTAAGCCAATTACACCCATTACCCAAGCACACGGGAAGAAATGGTATATTCTTACGCCGATACATGTATCAAACTTTTAGTATTCTAGAACTCCTAAATTTCAAAACTCCTCCTTCATAACTCCTAAATTTACTAATTACTACTTTATTTTCGATAATTATTTTGATTAATTGAAACCGTGAATTAATGAATTTGTTATAAGATTTTATGGATTTTAAAAAAATTAATTAGTATTTTTCTTCGATAAGCTAGAAACCTTTTTCATGTCGTTGAGAACGAGTTTTTTCGATTAATACCTCTTGAATAAAACACGAATAATCTATGGAAAGTACGACGACCCATCAAAATAATTATTATAACGTCTGACCTACTTGAATACAAATATTTAGATTAAAGTAAAAGTATTAATGAAATTAAAATAAGCTATTATATTACAAGGTTTCAGATTTTCCTTTCACAAAGAGTAAAGATTTTAACACAATAATCTAATAAACAAAAGCTAAAATAAAGTACTTAAAGAAAACTAAAATAGCTGTCGATTGGAATACATTAAAAAAAATTGTTTATCTATGAACCTGTGAAAAAGTATTTTTAATACTTGTCAAACTAATCTATTGTTTGGTCATAGACAATATTGTTTCATCGGAGTGATCACTGACATATAACAGGACTGT
Source organism: Sericinus montela (assembly GCA_029286605.1). Lineage (NCBI taxonomy): Eukaryota > Metazoa > Arthropoda > Insecta > Lepidoptera > Papilionidae > Sericinus > Sericinus montela. Next base: position 1,294,403 of record JAGSMR010000062.1, on the reverse strand, counting down.
CACTTTCATTACATAAAAACAAAATACTGCCTGACATAATAACACTAATGGTGTTTTGTACTGTAGAAAGATGTAAACAGAAAAAAATGATTATAAAAACAATAAAATATTACTTACACAGTTTATCAGCAAAAAAATAGTGAATTGCAAGAATCTTAATACTAAGAGGATCAAAAGAAAATAAAGTTTAGTATTCCAATATTAAGTAGTAGTTGTTAGAATGTAACCTCAAATTAGATAAGATACTTTATCGCCGCGTCGCGATGCGGGCTCGAGATTTTGTTGTCTTTGTTTTATCGGCAGACTTTGCTTCTTCCTGACTTGTAGACGATTGTTCGGGGATGGACTGAAGATCCGCCATGGTGAATATACGGTGCCTAATGCTGTCACTTGTCAGTACGTATATACAGCCATCTCTGGTCCAACATTTTGAAACGCCGAAACGTTTGCGAGCTGCTAGAAAAACTTCATGCCTTACTTTGGTTAAAAACTCGGACAAAGCTCAGATGTCGTCACGAAGGCTGAGCTCTTTAAATTCAACTAACAAGGGTCTGGGTTTATCTTTTATTTTACCCATCCTGTGACACCGACTCAAACTTTCTTGGGCAATGGAGACCTTTGCGTGTTGTAAAGATTTTATTACAGTTTCTGGAACATTCTCCTTTTTTTCCTCAGGGACACCATGGATAAGCAAAATTCTGCGACGGTTATATGTCTCCAGCCGATCACAATCCCTAGAGACAAGTTGTACCTGTCTCTGCAAGTTCTGAAGTGCACTCAGGACAAAAGTTTTGAAATTTTCGAAAACCGTGGCCAGTGGAAAGGAGGGAGCTACAGGTACACTTGCTTTATGGAGCTCTTGTTGGAATGCTGCAAGACTAGACTGAAACATTGCTGTCATTTCCTCCATTGACTGTTCGATGGACTTCATATTTAAAAAAATTGTTTATCTATGAACCTGTGAAAAGTATTTTTAATACTTGTCAAACTAATCTATTGTTTGGTCATAGACAATATTGTTTCATCGGAGTGATCACTGACATATAACAGGACTGTCACTTTCATTACATAAAAACAAAATATTGCCTGACATAATAACACTAATGGTGTTTTGCATTGTAGAAAGATGTAAACAGAAAAAATTGATTATAAAAACAATAAAATATTACTTACACATCAGCAAAACAATAGTGAATTGCAAGTATCTTAATACTAAGAGGATCAAAAGAAAATAATGTTTAGTATTCCAATATTAAGTCGTAGTTGTAAGAATGTAAACTCAAATTATATATGATACTTTATCGCCGCGACTCGATGCGGGTTCGAGATTTTGTTGTCTTAGTTTTATCGGCAGACTTTGCTTCTTCCTGACTTGTAGACGATTGTTCGGGAATGGACTGAAGATCCGCCATGGTGAATATACGGTGCCTAATGCTGTCACTTGTCAGTACGTATATACAGCCATCTCTGGTCCAACATTTTGGAACGCCGAAACGTTTGCGAGCCACTAGAAAACTTCATGCCTTACTTTGGTTAAAAACTCGGACAAAGCTCAGATGTCGTCACGAAGGCTGAGCTCTTTAAATTCAACTAGCAAGGGTCTGGGTTTATCTTTTATTTTACCCATCCTGTAACACCGACTCAGACTTTCTTGGGCAATGGAGACCTTTGTGTGTTGTAAAGATTTTATTACAGTTTCTGGAACATTCTCCTTTTTTCCTCAGGGACACCATGGATAAGCAAAATTCTGCGACGGTTATATGTCTCCAGCCGATCACAATCCCTAGAGACAAGTTGTACCTGTCTCTGCAAGTTCTGAAGTGCACTCAGGACAAAAGTTTTGAAATTTTCGAAAACCGTGGCCAGTGGAAAGGAGGGAGCTACAGGTACACTTGCTTTATGGAGCTCTTGTTGGAATGCTGCAAGACTAGACTGAAACATTGCTGTCATTTCCTCCATTGACTGTTCGATGGACTTCATATTTAAAAAAATTGTTTATCTATGAACCTGTGAAAAAGTATTTTTAATACTTGTCAAACTAATCTATTGTTTGGTCATAGACAATATTGTTTCATCGGAGTGATCACTGACATATAACAGGACTGTCACTTTCATTACATAAAAACAAAATACTGCCTGACATAATAACACTAATGGTGTTTTGTACTGTAGAAAGATGTAAACAGAAAAAAATGATTATAAAAACAATAAAATATTACTTACACAGTTTATCAGCAAAAAAATAGTGAATTGCAAGAATCTTAATACTAAGAGGATCAAAAGAAAATAAAGTTTAGTATTCCAATATTAAGTAGTAGTTGTTAGAATGTAACCTCAAATTAGATAAGATACTTTATCGCCGCGTCGCGATGCGGGCTCGAGATTTTGTTGTCTTTGTTTTATCGGCAGACTTTGCTTCTTCCTGACTTGTAGACGATTGTTCGGGGATGGACTGAAGATCCGCCATGGTGAATATACGGTGCCTAATGCTGTCACTTGTCAGTACGTATATACAGCCATCTCTGGTCCAACATTTTGAAACGCCGAAACGTTTGCGAGCTGCTAGAAAACTTCATGCCTTACTTTGGTTAAAAACTCGGACAAAGCTCAGATGTCGTCACGAAGGCTGAGCTCTTTAAATTCAACTAACAAGGGTCTGGGTTTTATCTTTTATTTTACCCATCCTGTGACACCGACTCAAACTTTCTTGGGCAATGGAGACCTTTGCGTGTTGTAAAGATTTTATTACAGTTTCTGGAACATTCTCCTTTTTTCCTCAGGGACACCATGGATAAGCAAAATTCTGCGACGGTTATATGTCTCCAGCCGATCACAATCCCTAGAGACAAGTTGTACCTGTCTCTGCAAGTTCTGAAGTGCACTCAGGACAAAAGTTTTGAAATTTTCGAAAACCGTGGCCAGTGGAAAGGAGGGAGCTACAGGTACACTTGCTTTATGGAGCTCTTGTTGGAATGCTGCAAGACTAGACTGAAACATTGCTGTCATTTCCTCCATTGACTGTTCGATGGACTTCATATTTAAAAAAAAAAAAATATATACTCATCATATATATTCATAACACTAACGAGCTTATCTGATTTTTAAAAGGCTTTAAACAGGAAATAATATTTTTATTTTGATAAAAATAGCACAGATGTAACGCACATGTAGCACACATGATACAGATGTAACGCACATGTAGCACACATGATACAGATGTAACGTTTATTTCTACATTTATTATATTGCGAAATAATGAACCGATTTAATAACATTTTTAAAACTTCTGTACGATTTGTCGTCTAGTGATGACTATGGGGAAAATTGGTTTCAGATTCTTATACCGATATAACACTTCCCGTTTTATTACGTTACACATTTGCATCAGAACTATGTCTTTCCTGTTTTGGGGTATTTAGAAGTCTGGATAATTTAGTCCTATCGAACCACATTTCATATCAATTATTTGAGACATCGTGACAGTACGGCCTGTCTTAGTCTTCAAAGTAACAATAATTATTGGAAAAAAGACTTGCCACATCTTACAACCGTGGAATGAAATTGTCCTTTCAACTCACTTTTCCCAACGCCAGGAACCTGTGGTACAGCTTATCCCGATCATTGTCTAAGTCAACTGTTCTATGATTATCTGTCTTTATACATATGTAAACAAAAGGGTCATCTTGTGTCTTCATTACAAATACAAACATTTATAAAAGGGATTTTATTTAATAAAATATATACTCATCATATATATTCATAACACTAACGAGCTTATCTGATTTTTTAAAAGGCTTTAAACAGGAAATAATATATATATATATATATATATATATATATATATATATATATATATATATATATATATATATATATATATATATATATATATATATATATATATATATATATATATATATATATATATATATATATATATATATATATATATATATATATATATATATATATATATATATATATATATATATATATATATATATATATATATATATATATATATATATATATATATATATATATATATATATATATATATATATATATATATATATATATATATATATATATATATATATATATATATATATATATATATATATATATATATATATATATATATATATATATATATATATATATATATATATATATATATATATATATATATATATATATATATATATATATATATATATATATATATATATATATATATATATATATATATATATATATATATATATATATATATATATATATATATATATATATATATATATATATATATATATATATATATATATATATATATATATATATATATATATATATATATATATATATATATATATATATATATATATATATATATATATATATATATATATATATATATATATATATATATATATATATATATATATATATATATATATATATATATATATATATATATATATATATATATATATATATATATATATATATATATATATATATATATATATATATATATATATATATATATATATATATATATATATATATATATATATATATATATATATATATATATATATATATATATATATATATATATATATATATATATATATATATATATATATATATATATATATATATATATATATATATATATATATATATATATATATATATATATATATATATATATATATATATATATATATATATATATATATATATATATATATATATATATATATATATATATATATATATATATATATATATATATATATATATATATATATATATATATATATATATATATATATATATATATATATATATATATATATATATATATATATATATATATATATATATATATATATATATATATATATATATATATATATATATATATATATATATATATATATATATATATATATATATATATATATATATATATATATATATATATATATATATATATATATATATATATATATATATATATATATATATATATATATATATATATATATATATATATATATATATATATATATATATATATATATATATATATATATATATATATATATATATATATATATATATATATATATATATATATATATATATATATATATATATATATATATATATATATATATATATATATATATATATATATATATATATATATATATATATATATATATATATATATATATATATATATATATATATATATATATATATATATATATATATATATATATATATATATATATATATATATATATATATATATATATATATATATATATATATATATATATATATATATATATATATATATATATATATATATATATATATATATATATATATATATATATATATATATATATATATATATATATATATATATATATATATATATATATATATATATATATATATATATATATATATATATATATATATATATATATATATATATATATATATATATATATATATATATATATATATATATATATATATATATATATATATATATATATATATATATATATATATATATATATATATATATATATATATATATATATATATATATATATATATATTTAGTGTATGCGTGAAGGGTGTTTGGTAGATAAGAGTACAAAGTCTTGTTACACCGAACACTATTTATTATATACACACAGAACACAATACAATGAAAGTCAGAAGGAGTGAAAGATATACGATAGTACAAGAGTGAAGCAAAATATAAAATACAGCGACAGCGTGAGACAAAAAGTAAAAGCACATAGAAATTTCTAAACAACGAAAAGCGTAAGCGCAGCGCGGAAGCAACAAGCGATAGAAACGTTATTTCGCATATGAGGTACCGAGAGCGACTAATCACCTGGCTCGGGCCGGCTACCTGTGGCCGCGCGCCCGACCGGTTCTTTCCGTATATAAAAAACGTTGGGTCGAGTGTGCGGCGCGACACAGCTGATTTGTTTACCACATTACGAAATAATTATCTAGTGAAACATAAATATTATTGCTTATGAAGTAATAAAAGTAGTATAGATATTATAAATACATATAAAAGATTGATGTAATATATTAAGATATAAGAGATAGATAAATAGTTATAGTAATTTATAGATAAATATAAAACATAACAAATAAAAAGTATTTTAATAATAAAAGGTGTACACCACATCACTCCCCCCCGGAGACCGTCACAACGGGCGATAATAATCGGGAAATCGGACTCGGCGTCCTGACCGTGTTATTCTGGCGTTATCCTGAGCTGGGGTATTCTGCCCTATGGGAACAGGATGAGGTAAATAACTAGGATGGGATGTGGGATTGGTGTTGGGAGGGTGACCGGGAGATGTGTTGAACAATATATAGGCCGGTTTGAGGCGGTCTATTGATACTGTAACACTTTTCAGTGACCTGTATTTTGAAGGTCTTTTCCCCTCGCTCCAAAACTTCGTAGGGACCTGTGTAGGGTGGCTGTAATGCCCCACGTAATGTATCGTCCCTTAAAAGACGTGACTGGAAGAAGTCAATTTTGTAAACAAAGATTTTGTTTTTGTTGTGATGTGCTGCTGGTGCTGGTTGTAGCTTTGATGCGAATTGGTGAAGACGAGTGGTGAAGTCCGAAATGTCGGTGGAGTGAGCACTTGTTGTCTGGAAAATTCACCAGGCAACCGCAATGGCTCGCCATACATCAACTCGGCAGAAGACGATTGGAGGTCTTCTTTAAATGCACTCCTAATTCCTAACAGCACCAAAGGTAATGTGTCTACCCAGTTGCAATCAGCGTGGCACATTATGGCAGCTTTCAATTGGCGGTGGAATCGTTCCACTAGCCCGTTACAAGCTGGGTGATACGCGGTTGTTCTGCGATGTTTGAATCCGATCATTTTTCCAAGATATTGGAAAAGTGACGATTCAAACTGTCCACCGCGATCAGTGACAATATCCATTGGACATCCAAATCTGGATATCCAGGATATTAGTGCCTTCCCAACTGTTTCGGCAGTCATATCCACCATCGGCGTTACTTCAGGCCAGCGAGTGAAACGATCCACCGCTGTAAAGCAATAGCGAAAACCTTGTGAAATTGGTAAAGGGCCAATAATGTCCACGTGAATGAAGGCAAATCGGGCACGAGGAAGATCGAAGGTGCCTACTGGAGATGACACATGTCGATGTACCTTCGCGCGTTGACATGCTAAACATTGACGAGACCACTCTCGACAGTCTCTGCGCACACCGGGCCAAATAAATCGATCGGCGACTAGTTTGCAGTCGCGTTGGAGCCTGGGTGACTGAGATGTGTTGAACAATATATAGGCCGGTTTGAGGCGGTCTATTGATACTGTAACACTTTTCAGTGACCTGTATTTTGAAGGTCTTTTCCCCTCGCTCCAAAACTTCGTAGGGACCTGTGTAGGGTGGCTGTAATGCCCCACGTAATGTATCGTCCCTTAAAAGACGTGACTGAAGAAGTCAATTTTGTAAACAAAGATTTTGTTTTTGTTGTGATGTGCTGCTGGTGCTGGTTGTAGCTTTGATGCGAATTGGTGAAGACGAGTGGTGAAGTCCGAAATGTCGGTGGAGTGAGCACTTGTTGTCTGGAAAAATTCACCAGGCAACCGCAATGGCTCGCCATACACCAACTCGGCAGAAGACGATTGGAGGTCTTCTTTAAATGCACTCCTAATTCTAACAGCACCAAAGGTAATGTGTCTACCCAGTTGCAATCAGCGTGGCACATTATGGCAGCTTTCAATTGGCGGTGGAATCGTTCCACTAGCCCGTTACAAGTTGGGTGATACGCGGTTGTTCTGCGATGTTTGAATCCGATCATTTTCCAAGATATTGGAAAAGTGACGATTCAAACTGTCCACCGCGATCAGTGACAATATCCATTGGACATCCAAATCTGGATATCCAGGATATTAGTGCCTTCCCAACTGTTTCGGCAGTCATATCCACCATCGGCGTTACTTCAGGCCAGCGAGTGAAACGATCCACCGCTGTAAAGCAATAGCGAAAACCTTGTGAAATTGGTAAAGGGCCAATAATGTCCACGTGAATGAAGGCAAATCGGGCACGAGGAAGATCGAAGGTGCCTACTGGAGATGACACATGTCGATGTACCTTCGCGCGTTGACATGCTAAACATTGACGAGACCACTCGACAGTCTCTGCGCACACCGGGCCAAACAAATCGATCGGCGACTAGTTTTGCAGTCGCGTTGGAGCCTGGGTGACTGAGACTATGGAGACTGTCAAAGATTTGTCTCCTCAAGGGTTGTGTCACGAATGGTCTGGGACAAGAGGTGCTGACATCACAATAAAGTTCTGTCTGACAATTCGGAACTTTCAACTTTTTAAACCGGAGTGACGATTCTCCATTAATCAGTTGAATAAGTTCGGTGTCAGATGCTTGAGATTCTGCCAGTATATTTAAATCGACAGGCATCTGCAGCTCATCGACACGAGACAGAGGATCGGCGACAACGTTATCTTTTCGGATATCCGTCGTGAACTGCGAGATGAAGTCAAGGTGGCGGTACTGCCTAGGCGAACAGTTAGCTTTCCTTTCACTGAAGGCATAACTGAGCGGCTTGTGGTCAGTAAACACCACGAAATGTCTAGCCTCCAGCATGTGACGAAAGTATTTTATGCTTTCGTAGATAGCTAAGAGCTCACGGTCGTATGGTGAGTACTTTTGCTGGGAGGGACTCAGCTTCCGTGAAAAGAACGCTAAAGGTTCCCAAGCACTTTGTTTTAGTTGCTGCAAAACTGCACCCATTGCGAGGTCAGATGCATCTGTTACCAGAGCAAGTTTGGCCTGACAATCTGGGTGTGCCAGTAGTGCAGCATTGGCAAGACTTTCTTTACACTTGCTGAAAGCCAACAAAGTATCGCCAGAAATAACAACTGGTTGAGAGCCTTCGTGCTGCCAGCTAGTAAAGCATTTAGGGCGCTTGGACTGAAGCAAACCGAGGTACGAACCTTCTATAAAAATTGAGCATACCCAAGAACCGTCGGAGATGCCGGATAGTTTTAGGAACTGGGAAATCCATTATGGCCTTGACCTTCGATTCCAAAGGTTTGGTGCCGGATGCAGATATTCGGTGACCTAAAAATGTTACCTCCGATGCACCGAAGACACACTTGGAGGTATTGACTAAGACGCCGTATTCGTTCATGCGACTGAATAGCTGATGGAGGTGTTTAATGTGCTCTGCTTCGTTTCTGGAAAAGACAAGGAAGTCATCCAAGTAGCAGAAGCAAAAGTCGAGACCTCTGGTCATCTCGTCAACAAACCTTTGGAACGTTTGGCTCGCATTTTTTAATCCAAAATTCATGAAGGGAAATTCATACAGGCCAAAGGGTGTAGTGATGGCGGTTTTAGGATGTCATCCTCAAACACAGGGATTTGGTTGTATGCCTTCGTCAAATCGATTGTGGAGAAGACTGTACAACCAGAAATGGAATGGGAGAGGTCATGGATGTGCCTAACAGGATAACGGTCTGGTATAGTCCGTGAGTTAAGCATTCGGTAATCGCCACATGGCCGCCAGCTGTTGTCCTTCTTAGGCGCCAGGTGTAAGGGTGAAGCCCAGGGGCTTTCTGAAGGACGCGCTATACCGTTAGCGATCATAAGCTCAAATTCATTTTTAGCAATTTTGAGTTTATCCGGTGCCAGTCTTCGAGGGGTACATGAGATAGGAGGGCCAGGTGTGGTCCTTATATGGTGTACCGTATTGTGCCTAGGGGACACCGGTGTACCTGAAGGTCGAGTAATTTCAGGAAACTTATTTAACATTTCGTGATATCGCGAATCGCCTGTTGCCACCTTTACAGAACAAATATCAATATTGGCAAAAACAGCATTTGATATTAAAGTTGTAGTATTATCAATTAGGCGTTGACTGCGGCAATCTACAATTAAATTATAAAAGCTAAGAAAATCAACTCCTATTATAGGTTTAGTCACATTAGCTACTACAAATCGCCAAACAAAATTGCGTCTAAGCCCCAAATCTAATTTAAGCTCTATAAATCCAAATGTGTCAATAACCGAACCATTGGCAGCATTGAGTTCGAAGTTCGTCTTGGCTCGTCGTTCCCGAAACGCAGAACGAGGATAAACGCACAGGTCACTGCCAGTATCTACCAGGAACTGCATGTTGGAACTACGGTCGGTAACGAACAGGCGACCTTTGCGTGATAGGCAATCGTTCGTCGCCACTACCGACTGCCTGTGGAGTTTCCCGCCTTGTTGAAGTCGCAGGGCTTTATGCATTTATGAGCTTTTGCACCAAACTTTGCATGATACCAGCATAAAGGGTACTTGCGGTAGTTGGAGTTAGAGCGGATCCTCTGCCGTGAAGTTGAGCACCGCCGAACACGTGACCTTGAACGCTCAGTGGAGCAGCAGGCAGCACGGGTACGTTCCTCCAGCTTCAGGGTTAGGTGCTGCACCATCCTCTTCAGTTCTGCAATTTCGTCATCTCTGTGTACTCTACTGGAAAAGGCAGCAGCGACGTTGTCTGGTGAGGTCAACTCCTGTATACGATCGGATAAGTCTGCTAGTTGCTCTAGGGAGTGCGTAGGCTGTGATGCTAGCACAGCACAAGGCAGCACTGTCTGTATATTATTTGGAAGTCGACTGCTCCAAATAGATCTAACAAATTCCTCGGGAACCGATGGTCCAGCTAGATCAAGTAGATGCCGTAGAAACTGAGAAGGTTTTCGATCTCCTAGCTCTTCGTGCGTCAGAAGTTGCTTCACCTTCTTTTCATGCGAAGCAGAAAGTCGCCTTATAAGTTCGGTCTTAATTTTAAAATATCGATTTACTGCCGGCGGGTTAACAATAATGTCCTTCACTGATTTTGCATGCAGGATATCCAGGTTAATTACAACATTCGTGAATTTAGCGTGGTCGTCGGTTATGTTAAAGTTGTCGAACTGACCTTCTAGGAGCGCAAACCAAATTTCAGGATCGTCGGTTGAGAACGGAGGCACTTTTAAATTTGTCATCCGGGCGTCCATTTTGTCGCCTTCGTCATCTGTCGGAACGCGTGCTCGTTGCGTTCGCCGCACGGTTACGTGGGCGCTTTTACTCGGCGTTCCAACTGTTGTCGCGGATGCCCTGCTATCACTATCACTCATTTTGGTGTTCTTATCGGGGTCACCAGTTTAGTGTATGCGTGAAGGGTGTTTGGTAGATAAGAGTCAAAAGTCTTGTTACACCGAACACTATTTATTATATACACACAGAACACAATACAATGAAAGTCAGAAGGAGTGAAAGATATACGATAGTACAAGAGTGAAGCAAAATATAAAATACAGCGACAGCGTGAGACAAAAAGTAAAAGCACATAGAAATTTCTAAACAACGAAAAGCGTAAGCGCAGCGCGGAAGCAACAAGCGATAGAAACGTTATTTCGCATATGAGGTACCGAGAGCGACTAATCACCTGGCTCGGGCCGGCTACCTGTGGCCGCGCGCCCGACCGGTTCTTTCCGTATATAAAAAACGTTGGGTCGAGCAGCGGCGCGACACAGCTGATTTGTTTACCACATTACGAAATAATTATCTAGTGAAACATAAATATTATTGCTTATGAAGTAATAAAAGTAGTATAGATATTATAAATACATATAAAAGATTGATGTAATATATTAAGATATAAGAGATAGATAAATAGTTATAGTAATTTATAGATAAATATAAAACATAACAAAAAAAAAAAATATTTTAATAATAAAAGGTGTACACCACATATATATATATATATATATATATATATATATATATATATATATATATATATATATATATATATATATATATATATATATATATATATATATATATATATATATATATATATATATATATATATATACATATATATATATATATATATATATATATATATATATATATATATATATATATATATATATATATATATATATATATATATATATATATATATATATATATATATCGTTAGCTTGGACATAAAGACGGCGAAGGGCTTACCATATTATTTACTTTTATATATATATATATATATATATATATATATATATATATATATATATATATATATATATATATATATATATATATATATATATATATATATATATATATATATATATATATATATATATATATATATATATTATATATATATATATATATATATATATATATATATATATATATATATATATATATATATATATATATATATATATATATATATATATATATATATATATATATATATATATATATATATATATATATATATAATTATAATCTTCACCGTAACCGAAGTCTCGGCTCGAGACCTCAGTTTGATCCCCAGGTAGCAGACTCGTACCAAGGGTTTTTCAAAATTTTATGAACGGATATAATATAATATCGTTAGCTTGGACATAAAGACGGCGAAGGGCTTACCACCTGTCAGGTTGTCCCTAGAGAAATATCCTAGGTGGAAGGTAGTTCGAAGGGACTTAATTGTCTAGATTAGACCTCGGTCTACTCCTTCATCGGGAATTTCGTGAAGATATTTATTTATTTATGTAGATGGAAAGAAGACTATTTAAAAATATCGGATCAAAATAAAAAGAGACTTGTGTTGTGAAGAAATATCTAAGATGGACATAGGCTTTTCTCGTAAGGAGGTTTTGACATAATCGCCAATTGGAAAGACGATAGCCTGCCTAACCTGGATAGCTACTATACTGTACTATAATACATACATACATACATATATTCACGCCCCTTTCCCGTAGGGTAGGCAGATACCACTTCTTTCCACTTGCTACGATCGTTACATACTTGTTTCGCTTCATCCACTTTCATTATTCCCTTCATACATTCTCTTCAATTTAGGGTACTCTTGACCTGGCCTTTTTTCAGGACGTCCCTGATTTCGAAACGTCCGCCTAGGTGTTCCCCTTCTTACACTTCCATGCACACACGCCTTATACACTTTTTCCGTCAATCGTTCTCCATTCATTCTCTCGACATGGCCAAACCATATTAACATACCTTTCTCAATTTTAGTCACTACATCTTCTTTTAGACCACAACGTTTCCTTATCTCACTATTCCTTTTCCTGTCACGCAGTTTAACTCCTATTCGCTTCCTATTTCCTTCTTAACGCTCTCATCTCAACTGCATTTACTCTGCTTTCATGTTTCTTCTGCCATACCCAACTTTTACCTCCGTACATGAGTGTTGGAATCAACACTCCCTCATGCACAGCCAAACGAGATTTGTATTATAAAGGAATGCAGAGCTCCTTTCACCATGTTTCCTGCATTAACTCTTCTTTAAATATCAACCTCGCACTTTCCATCTTTTGTAAACTTTGAACCCAGATACACAAACTCATTCACCTGTTGAATTTGTTCATCTCCAATCACGATATTGCAGTCTGTCATTGCTTCATCTCTTTCAAACACCATCACTTTCATCTTCTTTACATTTATCTTCATTCCCTTTTTAACAAAAGCTCCACTCATAGCAGTTACCATCTTTTGCAACTCCTCGGCTGAAAACGCAAGTAATACTTGGTCATCAGCATAGAGAAAACATTCATTCTCAACCCACTTTCATTCTCTTTTAAATCTGTCAAGTAATTGTTCATGAACAGATTAAACAGCCACGGTGACGCTACAAATCCTGATCTAACACCTTTTTCGATATTAAACCATTTAGTGTATGCTCAGTTTATCCTTACACAAGCACTTAAATTTCTATAAAGATATTGTAATGCCTGTATGAGGATACTGCTCACACCGTTCACGGAAAATACTGCCCACAATTCATTCCTCACCACTCTATAATAGGCCTTTTCTAGGTCCACGAACGTGTAATAGACCTTCTGGTTTATAGTCAGACACTTTTCGGCTATGCACCGTATGGAAAAGACCTGATCCGTACACCTCATTCCCTTTCTAAATCCCGCGAGTGCATCCCATACTTTTTCGTCTGTTTCATTCACAACCCTTTCAATCAATACTTTCGCATACAATTTACCGACAACGCTGAGAAGGCTTATGCTGCGGTAATTTGTACAGCCCTGCCGTGACCCTTTTCCCTTATACTATAATGGCACGATTATGGCTTTGGACCAATCTCCCGGTACTTGCCCATTTCATCAGCACAAATTGAAAAGGCGGTATAGGTGACTAGCCACTATTTCCTGTCCTGTCCTCAGCATCTCGACGGTAATCCTATCATACCCTGAAGCCTAACCTAATCTCGTACTTTTCAACGCTTTTACTATTTCATCCATGCTTATCTCACTTTCATCAACATTTATATTAACGATGGAAGGTGCCGATTGTTGTACCTGCACTTCCTCCCTTTCAAGCAAACAAATTACTCTTTCCATCTCTTTAACACATATGCTTAGAGGTGGCAGTTATTCCTCTGGCTGTTGTGATGGATTTTCAGAAAAACTTGATATTTGATCAGTGAGCCTCCTATCAAAATCATCCTTTCGTTCTTCTTTCTTTCTAGTAACAACATCTTTCGTAGCTGATTCAAATCTTTTATACTTCGTTTTCGCTTCCTTTACCTCGTCATCCGTCGCCTTTTGAAGTTTTTGGTCAGGTTTTGATGCTAATCAATCCTACCACGCTTTATTCTTTTTTTATAGAAAAGGGAGGCAAACGAGCAGGTGGCTCACGTGATGGTAAGTGATCACCGCCGCCCATGAACACCCGCAATACCAGAGGCATAGCAGATGCGTTGCCGCCTTTTGAGTGCCCTCTCCTCAGAATTAGAGGAAGGGGGTGTGTAGGCCTCCGGTTACCTGCACTTACCAGACGAAACGCAGAAGTTTGTTAGACTTCTACTTTACGCCGGTATTCTGTGAGGTCGTGGTACTACCCCGGTCGAGCCGACCCATTCATGCAACAACAAAAGCTGATGCGTGGCTCTACCACTGAACTTCTTTTCTTGCACAGCCCTTTGTACATCTTTATCCATCCACATATATAGTTCTTTCTTCCTTCCTTCTTTTAGTTATCTCGCATACGTCAATGGCAACATTCACGACCCCTTTCTTAAAAGTCTTCCACAAATCGTCAATCACACCTATTTCTTCTACGCCTTTAAAACTTTCTTTCAGTTTCTCTTCGTACGTTTGTTTCTTTTCTTTTTCTTGTAAATTTTCCACTTTTATTCTGTCCAAAACACTCGTAGGCTCGGCTCCTCGGTGTCGCCTCCGTTTAAAGAGGCCATGCATTCGTGCTATGACCAGGAAGTGGTCTTAGTCAAGGCCTACACCGCGTTATGCCCGAGTGTCTAGCACTTTCTTCCTCAGTTTTTTATCCACAATTACAAAATCAATCATACTTCTAGACTTACCCTCATTTTTTGTATATAAATGGATCTTTTTGTTATCAAACATTGTGTTGGTCACGTACAGATTCCATCAGGCTTCTCCCATTTTCATTCAATTTCTCGTCCTTAAACGCACCCAGTACTCCTTCATACCCATCACGCTTTACTCCAACCCACCCACGTGATGGTTGGCGAACCACATCTCCGCCAATTTGGTAAGTAAAATTCTCCATTGCGTTCCCACGAGTAGCAAGGGAAAGGTTTGTCTACCCCAGCAGAGCCCCGCATGCCAGGATAAGGCTAGCCTTATTCTGGGTCGCCCGGTCCCAGAGCAGTGTGGCACGCTAACGACTAGGCTCGCCCCTAGCCATGCATCCATCCGTGCGGCAGACATTGGATTGGCGGACAGAGTAGGAATAAGGAAAGGGAAGGATAGGTTGTGTGAAAAGGAAGATTGGTAAGTTAGGGTGGGAATTAGGAAAGGTAGGATATTACCGCCCAGGAGGGCAAAGAATAGGACAGTTATAGCTAGGAAGCCGAGGTCGCATACCCGTATACCATACCACAACTACCGGACAGGTAAGTTAGGATGAGTATCCCTGACTGTTACCAATAATGGACTTTTATACGTCCCTTATTATCATCATTATAAAATAAGTATATATCTTCACGCCATTCACAATACAGGGATAGGAGGACTTAGTTGTAAAGACCTTAGTCTAGACAATTAAGTCCTTTCGACCTACCTTCCACCGAAGATATGTTTGGGACAACGTGAAAGACAGCAATTACCCGACCACTCGGCTATGAAATAAGTATTTTTTATTGCGAAGGCAACAATGCAAAAACTCCCCGATTCTAAGAATACTTCTCAAAATAATAGTAACTTGGAGATGTGCTTAGGGGATTGAGGAAACTGAAGACTCCTAATAATTTTAATATTTTTTAATTCAGTCTTTGATGTTCAGGAAGTGCGATGAGACTAATTAATATTGCTGGAAATGATCAAAGGGCTGCCTAATTATCTAATTATACCCTTTGAAGTTTTCTGAAAAGAGGAACATTTAATTTATCTTATACACATTCGTACTTTTTATATTAAATAGGCTAAAAATTTTAGTTTGATGAACAACTGTTCTTTAATAATTTTCAAAATGTTACTGTTCACTACTTGAGATACTTAAATTAAATTTTTGTAGAAAAATAATTAATTGTCAGAGAATTCGTAACTAAAAAGGAAAAGGAAAAGTTAAAAGTCTAAATTAGTTGACTATTTATTCATTACACATATTTGCAATCACGACAAAGTCACAAGTGTGGTTGAGTACGTGGATATCGGAATTTCAAGTCAGGTGACAGGCTAGTACCGATGGGTTTTTCAAAAACTTTCGTCCGAATTATACTGTTGGCTTGGACATAAAGACGGCGACGAGCTCACCACCTGTCACGTTGTCCCGAAAATATCTTCGGTAGAAGGTGGGGTCGAAGGATCTTCATTGTCTAAACTAGACCTCTGTCTACCCCTGTATTGGGATTGTGAAGATATTTTTTTATTTTTATTTATTACACAGTGGTAAAGCCATGCATCAGCTTTTGCTGTTGCATGATTGGGCCGGCTCGACCGGGGAAGTACCACGACCTCACAGAATACCGGCCTAAAGTAGAAGCCTAAAAACTTCTGCGTTTCGTCTGGTGAGTGCAGGTAACCGATGGCCCACACCCCTCCCTCCCTCAATTCTGGGGGAGGGGGGAACTCTAAGGGAGGCAACGCATCTGCTATGCCACTGGTATTGCGGGTGTTCATGGGCGGCGGTGATCACTTACCGTCACGTGAGCCACCAGCTCGTTTGCCTCCCTTTTTCTATAAAAAAATATTTTTTTTTTTTTATTTTGAAATACTTTTAAATTTTCTCTATAAGGTCAATATTTACCCTATGCGTCATGCGTGAAGATAAATAAATAAAAGTTATTGTTCATGTTTCTAACTAAGTCTATAAAGTGTAAGTATTCTTGTTATACTTTAAAGGATCTGTGTCTTCCGGGAAAGGAAACAATAGCTGTAATGTTTTGTTGTTTGTCGGACACGCAGCCGGACGTGATGTTTTATTGCCGCTACGTACTCCCATTTGTAGACATTAAAGTTCAGTTCGAACAGAGGCAAAGTTATTGAATAATAATACTTTCTGATATCTTTATAAGGAATTTAATCTACTAAAACAATTATACCCTAGGTAAATTATGTATTTTCTTGATAGCCGGAATATTCTAATCAATAAAATTTTGTTTACCAACGAGTGAATTTAACGCTGTCTGTTCAAATTAACGATAAAGAAAAAAAATAAAAGATGATGTTTTATGCATGGAAAAGTAATAAAAACGTTCGTAAATGTTTAATGAACAAGTTTATTACTGGCCAACTATTTTATTACTTTAATTTCTAGGTTAATTAAAATTTCTTCCATTCAATGCAAATAAAAAAAATCTTCAAGCTTCTAGAGTCACGATAGCCGAGTGGTTGGATGGTACAATTTCAGTAACATACATTAAATTCACGTAGAAGAAACGGCGAAAGAAACTCCGCTCTTTTTCAGCTTTTTTTAATAAAAGAAATACCAAATAATTTAATAAGAAATAGCATGGGAGCGATCAACTCATTCCCTGGGGTTATGTCATTTATATATTCATTTGCATTGTAATATCCCTTTTTGGAAAGTTTTTCTTTGATAAATGATTTAAACGTGTTAATAGGTAAACTTTGCACTATTGCCGAGATTTTGTTGTAGAAGCGTACACACCATCCCATGAATGAGATACTTACTCAATAATTTATTTGCATTAAAATGATTTATTAATAAATTAATAATTGATTGAGAATAATTTTTTCGAAAATTTTACTTAGTGTTGATAGTACAGAAATAAGTCTAAAGTTACTATGGTCTGAGGTACTACTATATTTAAATAAAATTATGACTAATATGTTTACTTATCTATTTAGTTTATCCTACTGTTGAAAATAATGGCCAAATAAGGTGCAATTAATTATATTAGGGATGCGATAACTTCAACGGAAATCCGCCGTTTTTTTAAATTCAATGGTTTTAAATTTTTTTACAATTTCTCATGAATCTATTGTTTTAAACTTAAATAATTTGGTACAAGCATTTAAATTTTCCTTTAGTAATGTCTCGGCAACAGCAGAAGAAGAATTCAGAGACGATGTAGTCTTGATAGAAATCTCACTGAAGACCTAGTCAAACTTTTAGCTACTTCCTGACCAATCGTTATGACTTTCTTTTGTTAATATTTAGTTGATAATCAAAACTACGCGATTTGTTCTTTCTCGTTTGACTATTAATAATATGCAAGTCATTTTTACTTTATTGGAAAAATTTTTAATTTTATTATTTAAATAAAGTGATTTGGTTTTAAGACATACTTTTTTAAATAATTTTTTACATCATTCTTAAATTTTTCGCAATAATTTAATTTTTTTCGCAAGAAATCTATTTCGACATATATAAAAATAACATTTGAAAATAAGATTTATTTTAAAAGAAAATCTTTCTCGAATATTTAGTAGATTTCTTATCATTCGCCGCCAAGGGATAAAAAAGAAGACCCTTTGAAATCAAATTATTTCGGTGACTGACTTTCATTAGGGATACATCTGTTTCAATTTAACCTTTAGCACCCACTTTTAGCCATGGTACTTTAGAGGTTAGAACACTTGCTTAGTTGGTAAATGCTATTTACATGCTAAGCATATATACACATACAGCATATTAAATACTGAACATAGAACTTTCTACCTTCTTTGCAGTGATGGGAAAAAAAAATTGCAGAAAAGTGCCAGTCAACCCTGGCAATTTATAATTCTATATAGTATCTATTTCCTGCATATATCCAGTAAGATAAATAAAGCATTTATTGAATATAATCAAGTTTATATTAGTTAGTAGTCTAACCAAACCAAAGATAGTTAGAGCAGCGAATCTCTTTTATACTAATAATCTCTTATATATTAATATAAAGATCTCTTATACACACAAATATAATATACCTAGTCAGGTCATAAATTCTGTCACATGTTTAACCTAAAATAATTAAAACAAGTTTATTCATTATGTAACTATTTATATACCAAAATGAACTTAACAAAACATAGATTCTTATGACACAAAAGTTTATTCAAAATGACCTCCGTGATTTTGAATAAAGGCCTTCAATCTGTGCGGCCAGTCGTCTATCGCAGCACGAACGAGGTCCATGTAAATATCGGTGGCTGCCTTAATCAAGGATGTCTTGAGTCTTGAGGAATTTGATGTCAAATTGGGATGAGGCTTTGAGCACGCCTTTTTCTCCAAGTGTTGCCATATCTTGTAATCTAACGGATTCAAATCTGGACTGGAGGAGGGCCAGTCTTCGTGCCAGATGAAGTCGATTTCACGCGCCGCCAGCCAGTCTTGTGTGCTCTTCGCTCTATGAGCTGGCGCCGAATCTTGTTGGAATACCCAGTGCCTGTTATTGAACATGGTACGAGAAACAGGTTCCACAAGGTTCGTCAGGACTGTATTTTGATACACAACTGCATTCGTTTCTACACCTTTCTCGCAAAAATGTACCTCTGTTAAGCCTCAATAAGAAACTCCCAACCATACCATGAGCAAGGATGGAAAATGACCTCGTTGGACACGCGGAATTCGGTTGCTCGCTTCTTCACTACTGTGTGCGTACACCTTGTCGTTTTGTTTGTTATAGCTCTCTTCTACGGTAAAAAATATTTCATCCGAAAAAGAATTTCCCGATATTTTTTCCCGCGTACCGCTTAAACAAAGCGGGGCATCTCTTCAGTCTCAGTTACATTAGACGAACATTCAAACAATGTTCTGTTTTTCTTCGATATGCCCGAAGCCCTCTTCAAGCAAAGAAGTGAACGGTGAAAGAACACCCTTTTCACCGTGGTTCTGCTTAACCCCATCTGAAGTGCGAACAGTTTCTGCTTACGTTTGGGATTTCTTTGAATTCGAGCCTTCACAGCTTTCATCACTGCTGGAGTCCTAACAGACCGAGGGCTAGCACTTCTTGATCTGTCATCTACACTAGAGGCTTCATTGTATCGTTCGATGGTACGATAAACGAATCTTTTGGTTATATTCAAATTTTTCAGTATGTCAAAAACTTGAATTGGCGCGTAACCGCATCGATGCAACGCAATAACTGCAACACGGTCTTCTTTAAGCGTCCATTCCATATTTAAAAATGAGCAAAATTCTAAAAGGTATGTAGTTTTTTTTCATCAACAATTCGAAATTCGAATTCAATAAACTTTTTTGTGGCCAGCATTCTAAAAGAAAAGTTTTTACTGTGTGACAATACTTATGATCTGACTGTGTATAGTGTGCCTTAGTTTTGAAATTAAAATGAATGTTTCTGTTTCTTATTAATTTATTGAATTAACAAGATGGCCTATATTATTTGACTTTGCCTTCAGTTCCAAAAATGCGCATGAAGTATGAAGATAATACCTATGCCATCAAAAAGACCATCTAAGCAGTCGTGGAGTTATATCATAAAGGTTTATAAAAGTTGATCGTTAAATAATAGGGTTAGTAGCAATAACTGTATTGCAAATTAAGTGTTCAAATAAACATGACCTTCTGTGTAAATATATCATCCTCTTTCTTCCCATAGGTGTCGTAAGAGGTAACTAAAGGATGATGGAAATCTTATGGTAGTTACAGACATTTTTACATTATTTATTAAAGTCAGATAGCCACCTCGAAAAGTACTATGATCGCCAATCCACTTGCCTAGCGTAACAATTATTGCAAACCCTCCTATAAGGGTGAAGCCTATTCTTTTTATTTATTTTAAATTCTACTGGACTTTCATAGGTATGTATGAATAAATTAATGAATAATGACTAAATAAACATATATATAGAGAGGGACAACATCACATACATTTCTCCGATCCCAATGTAAGATGCTAAACCACTTGAAGTATGGGAATCGGAAAAGGTACCACAAACACCCAAACCCGAGAAATGTAGAAAAAGTGGTTGGTGTTAGTGGTGTAGAAAAAGGGGACCTCGAGATGGCGACACCTTGAAAACCGGTGTTTACGCCACTCGTCCAAGGAGATCGTCAAAGACATGTATGTATGTAAGTTATGTATAATTTTTTATAGAACATAACATTTTAATGTTGAATACATCATCTTAACTCTTCTCTTTTCGTGAGTCGTAATAAAAGAGCATTGCCGCCTTAACGACGTTCGACAGAAGACATTTAAAATAAGTAAAACACACAACACTCTAGGTAGACTACTTCTTATGAATTTATTAGATACCATATTCTCCATGTACGTGCAAAAGCTTTTTTTTACTGCCACAGATTAGCTTATAGTTTAGTAGTAGTAATATTAGTAGTAGTACCATGATTATTTGACTAAAGAGTCGTAAATTCAATACATTTTCAATGAAGAAAATAGACTAAACAGCGCCATGCCTATTAGAGATATAAATCAAATACAGCAGGTGTCATGAAATTTAAGTGATTTTACTTGATTGATCTTTAAATGTTGTTTTATCTGGAAATTTGTGAATGTTTACCGGAGGGAAGGCTTCCAAGATTTTGAAAAATTTGAATTTTCAGAAAAAAAAAATTTGCATAGTTTTTACTGTATCTCTGAGTATCTTTGAGTTCGATCACACGGCCGCTTGTTGTACAATGTTATAATCAATGCTTTCCCGTAGTCGTCTTTACGGTACTCACGGGAAGAAAGCGAATATATTTTGAAAGCAAAAATAAAAGTATTTGCTTTAACATTTAGGAACTTTGTATATTATTATAAAAGAATAATGTGTACCATACCCCTGTCAACGCTACGCGTATTAATTAAGCAGTAACATATAAAGTAATATACAAAGGGTTATATAAATTGAAAGTGTAATGTAATTTAAATAATAAATAAATAAATAAATATCTTCACGCAATTCCCAATACAGGGGTAGACAAGGGTCAAGTCTAGACAATTAAGTCCCTTTGACCCACCTTCCACCGAAGATATTTTCGGGACAATGTGACAGGTGGTGATCCCGTCGCCGCCTTTATGTCCAAGCCCACGATGAAATTCGTACATAAGTTTTTGAAAAACTCATTGGTACTGCCACCTGGGGATCGAACTCGGATCTCTCGACTCGAAATTCCGACCACCCAACAACTCGGCTATCGTGACTTCTAGTAATTTAAATAATATAATACACACTTTTAGTGAAACTTTACAGAAATATACTAAAGTCGAAAAAATTCTTGTCCTCGGAGAGCTATCTTGGCATGCATTGTCTATGGATGCATCTCTAGGATGATGTGTGGAATTTTATATGGAAGCTTTTATTGAAACTTTTACGTGGAAACTAATATATGCCAAATAGTTATCCTTAAATACATTTAAATTGTATACGTTTTTTACACTGCACAATTTAGAGTATTTAGCTAACTCTTATCAAAATTTATACATTTCCTGATTTCATTATTTAAAGTAGGTGAAAGTTGTTTTACTCTACAATAAAATAAATAAAAAAATATATCCACGCCATTCCTAACAGTTCCAGACAATTAATTCCTTACGACTCAGCTTCAACCAAAGATATTTTTGGGACAACGGGTGGTGAGCCCGTTCCGTCTTTATGTCCAAGCTAACGATATAATCCGTACATAATTTTTTGAAAAAAGTCATTGGTACGAGCCATGGGGGTCGAACTGGGGTCTCTTGACTTGAATTCTAATTACCTAACCACTCAGCTAGCGTGACTTTTTTTAGTCTAAGTAATTTAAACTATTCGTTGAATAGTTTACAAAATATCACGATAAAATTGACTTGGTAAGCATTTTTTGGAAATGTAACCATCGCATAGTAACTAAAATAAAACGTTTTCGTTAAAACGTAACGTTATGTAGTGTTATCCCTATCTGTGTATGTAGTGTTGTACCTATGAATCTATGAATTTTTATTTTAAACAATACCATAACAACTTTTATTTAAAAGTGTATAAAAGCAGTCCTGCTTTTAAATGTTGGCCTAGAAATGATGACGTAATTATTCTACCGTTGCGTTAATGGCCACCGTAAATAATGTATGCTTGTGACAGGAAGAAACTTTGGATCAATTAACGCCTTTCACCTTGAATTGACTGAAATTCTCTTGTCGTTAATTACTGAAGTTTCAAAAATAATGTAGGTAGAATATATAATAAAGATTATTTAAAAGAAAGAGTAACATGGTGACATTTGGCGATCTGCTCTCTCTGGCTACCCCGTTAGGGATTGTGCGTGTAAATAAATAAATAAGATAATATGTTTAATATATAATGAAGATAAAATAAATATAAGTAAGCCTCGGCGAAAAGTCGGCAGCAAATACATCTTCGTTTAGATTTTTGCCTACCCTATGGCAATAGCGAGAAGATCAAACAAAGTAGAAGAGGCAATAAAGGACTCGATTTTTTACTTTAATACAATAATGTGCATACATAGCTTTCATCCAACTTAATAATATTTTAATAACGATGCTATAACCTCTAACTCGTTTCAGCGAATATTCGTACTTTGAAGCGAACCAATTACAACAGGATTAACAAAAGTAACAACAGCATCCAAGAAACTGGCTGAGGATGTGCATTTTCCAGTACTGAGGCATTTTGCCCGAAACAAACGAAATAGAAGATTAACAATTACTAGCTTGCAGTCGTTTACTTTAGATGCGTTTCAACTACATTAATACCTTTAAAAACTGATTTTTTTATTATTGTATCGGATATTTGTTTATATGTTCTCGTCTGGTTGGGCTTATATACTTGCATGCACACGTGCAATAAATATTAATATGTTAATGAACTAAGCACTAAAATGTTATTTCCTTTATAAAATAGCGTCCGGAAATTTGTCAACGCACAACCTTGAAGTATCTATTAGCCTCAATATTATGTTTGCGGGAAAAACAATTCGACGAAAAGATCCACTACCAACTTAGCTATCGGCACGTCATATATTGTTTCTTGAAATAATTTTAAACTAAATATAAAATAAATAAATATCAATCTTCACGCAATTCCAAATATAGGGATATACAGAGGTCTGGTCTAGACAATTAAGTCCCTGTAACACACCTTTTAGCAAAGCTATTTTTTGTACAACGTGACAAGTAATGAGCCCGTCGCCGTCTTTATGTCCATGCCAATGATATAATTCGTACATAAGTTTTTAAAAACGTACGAACCTACCACCTGGGGATCGAACTCAGGTCTCTTCACTCGAAATTCCGACCACCAAAACCTGATTCGAATTGAAATCACCCAATCACTGGGCCATCGTGCCTCTGAATCGATAAACTCATTACTGGAGTTAATTGAAAACGTCGTAAATAAATAATATATATCGTATTTAATAATAAACGTAGAACATATAAAAGAATGCAATTATGCTCCAAGAAAAGACAGATCCCACAGAAAACGCCATTGAAATGGCTTCTCTCTTCAGGCATGAACTTATTCAATGTGGCGCAAGAGATTGAGCGTAAGCGAATTTGTTTTTAAATAACCATATATTAACCTTCATCATTTTTTGTATATATTTATACTTACCACTTATTAAGTAATTAAAAATTAAGAACTTATTTGGGAGTGTGAAAATACATATTTAATTAAGTATATACCATTAGGTTGGGCACTAAGACAGTAACGAGCTAACCACATGTCACGTTGTCTCAAATAAACATCGGTGAAATGGGGGTCGAGAGATCGTTATTGTGTAGAACTCTTTCTCTCTCAGGAAAATTGTGTAAATTATATATGTTTTATTGAATTTTTAACGCAAATAAGTTATACTGAAGTTGTTGTTGATATATGTTAACTATACAATAACTTAAAAGTAAAGAGAAATTTTAAAAATTCGGATCTCGCCTATGCTAACTGAATGTTTTCTATTCCTTAATAAATTGCGTGGAGATTGAAAACAATATTTCATTTATTTTATTGATTGATAACAAATATTTATTTATATTATGATTACTTTTCAAAATTCGGGGGGAAATAACTGGTGTATACTCCGCCGTGGCGCGTTCAAGAACAATGAGATGTCGGCCTATTACAGACGCAAACTCCACGGTGTTCCATTTTCTATAAGGACACGGATATGTTATCGCTCACGTGCGACCTTCCGGACTCGGGCGAGGACGCGGTCCCTCTCCTCACTTCCTCATGGTTAGACGCACCGAATCACGGATATTTCTATTACCTCGAACACAAATCCACGTAGTCCACGACCATCTCTAAGTCCAAGGAATCGGTGCGGAAAAAAGTGGTGATATATTCTAATGCCAATATTACACCGTCTATTTCTCAATCTTCCTTAATTCATTCTTAATTTATAGAGTATTAATTGAGTACTTTGGAGAAACTACACTATTACTTACTTAGTAAATAAATTCCAATTTCTTTCGAATTACTGAGACTTGCATTATATAAGATTTTTAAAATTAATAAAATAAACATAAATTGACATAAATGATTCTTAAAAATTCCAAAACCGCAAAAAGTTTTTAGTTGATTGTACTACAAAAATTTAACTTTGTCTAAAAATAATAAAATTTGCTCGTTCTAATTATATATAATACAATATTTTTATCAGTTGTCATATAGAATAAAATGTTAATACTTGCTTTGAATATTGATAAATAAATATATATATATATATATATATATATATATATATATATATATATATATATATATATATATATATATATATATATATATATATATATATATATATATATATATATATATATATATATATATATATATATATATATATATATATATATATATATATATATATATATATATATATATATATATATATATATATATATATATATATATATATATTATATATATATGTGTGTAGCGATAATGCATAAACCAGGCAAAACTCAGCGGATTTCCACAAAAACAACTTTTAATCTTCACAACAAATCTTTTCGTTAATCATTCCATCTGACAACTCATTCTCTGACAACATTGACATTCAAGGCTCGTTTACAGAGACAGCAAAAAATTAAAAGTCTATAAATATATTAAATTATCCGACACGGCCTTCCTGCTCTTCATCTGTCCCGGATGAATAATGTTCGGGTGTAAGCCATGGCTTCATGAGGTCAGCTGAGGTGGTTGTATTGATAGGGCCTTCATTCTGTCCTATTTTCTTAACAGCATAGCGATCATTTCTGTTGCATTTGACGATCTCATAAGGTCCTAAATATTTGGGGAATAACTTGGATCCTTGAGAAAACTGCGTCTTTTTGATGGCTACTAAATCACCAATATTATAGGTTAATGCTCTTTTTCTTTTCTTATTGTAATTTCTTATATTTTCCTCTTGTATTTTCTGTATTGATTCTTTGGCTTTATTTCTTAATTCCAGTCTTTTCTCATTAAAGTTCTGTACCTTTTCTTCTTCTATTAATTTATTAAGTTCATCATCTTGATCTTTCATTTTGGTGCCAAAAAGCAACTCAAATGGACGCATTCCAATTGCTCTCTGATATGTTCCGTTCAGACATCGTTGTACTTTAGATACACGGCGGTACCATTTCGTTGGATCATCAGCACTCAGCTTACTCAACACGGCTATTATAATTTGATGAATGCGTTCAACCTGACCGTTGCCTCTGGGTTGTCCTGTCGTGATAGTATAATGCGTTACATTTTCGCCTTTACAGTACTGTCGGAAATCGTTCGAGGTAAATGCAGCATTGCGGTCAGTGATGATTCGTTCTGGCACACCAAATGTTTGTTGTTGAAGTTTTAACTTATCTAACGTTTCATCAGTGCTCAAAGTCTTCACTGGGTAAATCCAAGTAAATTTGGTGTATGCGTCTACTACTGTAAGAATGTATTTGTAGTTCTTGTGAGTCGAAGTCATTGGTCCCAAATGATCAACATGGTATGTTGACAGTGGAACGTCGCCTTTATCGATAGGATGAAGAAAACCTTCTTTATTGCCTCTCTTATGCGATACTAGGATGCACTCAACGAAATTATCTATAACTCTCTTTATCTTCTCTGCTAAATTCTCTATAAAGTATTCTCTTACTATCAATTCTTCTGTTTTAACTATTCCAAAATGTCCTTTTTCGTGATTTCTTCTAATTATCTCACATTGCATCTTTTTCGGTACAACAATTAGTTTATTATTATCTTTCCATTTGTATAATATCTCGTTCTGTATAACATAATCTTGGTAACTTTCTTTCTCTAAAATCTTCTTTATCAATCTTATGTGTTCGTCTTCATTTTGTGCTTTCCTAATACGAGCTATAGTTTCCGTGATCATCAAACAGGTTGGATATCTGCTCAAAGCATCTGCGTGTTTCATGCGTGTTCCTGATCTGTGTTCTATCTTGTAGTCGAATTGCTCTAATTATAAAGCCCAACGGGCAACTCTGGGAGGTAAGTCCTTCTTTTCAGGGTCATCGTAAGAGCTGAGCAATCTGTAACTATTTTGAAGTTTATTCCTAGGAGATAAACTCTAAACTTCTTTAATGCTGTGACAATAGCCAGGACTTGGAGGTGATAACTGTGGTATTTTCTTTCAGGTGGTGTAGTCTTCTTACTCATATAATGAATTGGATGAAATTGGTTATCTTTAAGGCTTCTTTGTAGGAGAACTGCTCCATAATCGTCTGCGCTGGCGTCCGTGTGTAACTCGGTCTCTAAATCAGGATTGTATATTCGGAGGATTGGAGAACTGCATAATATTTGTTTTAATTCGGTGAATGCCTTCTCACAATTTTCGTTAAAATTAAACTCAGTATCTTTCTTCAATAAATCTGTCATGGGCTTCGCGATCAGTGCATAATCTTTAACGAATTTCCTAAAATAGCCGGTTAATCCTAGAAATGACTGAACCGCTTTAATGTTGTTCGGTTAAGCAAAATTAGCTCCAGCTTTTATCTTGTCTGGAGATGGTTGAACTTCGTTATCACTAATGTAACCAAGATACTGAATTTTCCCTTTTAAAAAATGACATTTTTTCCAATTAAATTCTAGACCAAATTCTTCTGCTCTTTTAAGTACCTTCTCTAATCTGTTTATTGCTTCTTCATCTGTCTGTGATGGTATTATTAGGTCATCTAAGTAAGTTCGTAGGATGCCATTTATAATGAAGTCCCCAAAAATATCGTTAATGTATCTCTGAAAAACGGACGGGGCTGTACATAAGCTAAAAGGCATTTTTTTAAATTCATACTGTCCTTGAGGCGTTACAAATAACGTATACTTCTGACTGAGTTCGTTTACTTTTACATGTAAAAAGCCATTCTTTAAATCAAGAGAGGTGAAGAACTTCGCTTCCTTCAGTTTGTCTATCTAATCCTCAATTATGGGTAAGGGAAAACGTTCTTTAATTACTTTCTTGTTTAACCTTCTTAAATCTATGCACATTCTTCGAGATCCATCTTTTTTATCGGCTAAAACTATTGGGCTTGCGAAATCAGATTTGCTTGGTTTGATGATGTCTTTCTTTAGCCATTCTTCTATCTGATCATTTACAGCAGACATTTCTAAAGGTGACAAACGGCGTGGGTTTTGATAAACGAGATTTTCATCAGTTAGTATTATCTTTAATTCAACATTGCTATCTTTCTTCTTTTCATCTGACTTGTATTCTTCACACATCATTCGAACCCTACCAGTAAATTTAGAATCTTCTATATCATACTCATGTTGTTCTCTTTCTTCCATCAAAAGTGTTAAATGGGTAAACTTTTCCATGAAGATACCATCGGGAGTAAAGCAGACTTCAAAATCCTTAAGGATGGGGCTCCCGATGATCATCGTGACAGGTATCTCATTATCCTTGACAAAATGAAACTTGACATCTGTAAAAGTGTCATCAATCTGTACTCTCGCCGTAAATGTTCCCTGGGTGTAAACTTTATTTTCAGCTATACCGGTTATGCATGTTGATTCAGTCTTATAATCTTCAATTTCTTCTTTAATCTTCTTAAATTCCGATTCTATCATTAAGTTCACATCGCTTCCAGTATCAATTAGAGTTATAAAGTCTTGTCCATTAATCTTTATCTTTTTGTAAGGAACTTTATCTACTTCTTTCTTAGTTTGAATGTTTAATGTAGTCTTAGATTTTTTACATTCCGTGGATTTATGGCCAAATTCGTTACACTTAAAACATTTAATGCCTTTGGAACAGTTGGGTGCTTGATGATCTGTGTCTTCGCAGTTGAAGCATCTCTTTACTGTTATGTTACTTATTTTGCGATTTGGATGACTTCCAGACGAGTGACCGGACTGGGTAGGCCTCGCTGACATCTTTCTTTTAAATTCACTACACGTGTCAAGCTTCTTTCGAAAATCTTTCAGGTCTGAAGCGCCATACAGGATAATTTTGTTTGTCTCCAAATCACGAATACCATCAATAACATATTCCATCAATGCAGCGTCTTCTACTTTGCCGTGTAAAGCCATTTCCTTCATAGTGAGAAAATATTGTTGGTAAGTTTCATAGTTCTTCATTTTACGTGAGGTAAGCTTTTTTTGAATAATCGCGCTATTTATCTTGGGGCCAAATTCTTCTTTTAGTGCCTTCTTTAAAGTAGCGTAATCCTTAACTCTTCCAAATGACCTTAGAAACAGTTTGGCAGTTCCATCCAGTAGTCTCTTTGCGTAGATCAGCTTCTCGACTTTGGACCAATTCATGATTTGCGCAGTATCTTCAAATTCATCGAAGAAAGTCTCAATCGGGTATGAGTCATCGCCAGAACAAAGTCATAGACTTCTCTAAATCTTTAAAGTATATTTGTACTTCAGGTTCAAATTCATCGTCATCGTCAATTTTCTTTTCATCTTTCTTTGGCGGCATCGTGGAAGTAGTACAGTTATTATTCTTTGATATCTTCGAATTTCGTCTTCTCGACGTAGTGCAGTATGTTGCTTTAGACCAATCCATTAACCTTCAATTTTCAGCCTTCGGAAAATGTTGGTTTGAAAAAACTACCACTTTAGTACAATTTTTCTACGGTGGCAATATTTTGAAAAAATCTACCATTTAGTTGATTCTTTTCTACGGTGGCAACATTCTTCAATGTCGATAAAACAGTCGTCGAGTCTGATCGGTCGGTTCGGTTCGGTCGGTAAAACAGCTCTTAATGGCGGATCTTCGGCATTTTCCGTAATATGAATTTGCAGTAAAAAGGTCTTTAGTCTTCTATGTACCTGAGATTTTTTGTATATCCCGGACGAGCCCCATAAAGTTGTAGGATAATGCATAAACCAGGCAAAACTCAGCGGATTTCCACAAAACAACTTTTAATCTTCACAACAAATCTTTTCGTTAATCATTCCATCTGACAACTCTATCACAACTTTTTTTCATTACTTGACATTGACATTCAAGGATCGTTTACAGAGATATATATATATATATATATATATATATATATATATATATATATATATATATATATATATATATATATATATATATATATATATATATATATATATATATATATATATATATATATATATATATATATATATATATATATATATATATATATATATATATATAAACATATATATATATATATATATATATATATATATACATATATATATACATATATATATATATGTATATATATATATATACATATATATATATATATATGTATATATATATATATATATAAACATATATATATATATATGTATATATATATATATATATATAAACATATATATATATATATATATATATATATATATATATATATATATATATATATATATATATATATATATATATATGTATATATATATATATGGCGTTATGTACTCTATGTAACAGAACCACTGCATCAAAACATGATTCGTGCGAGACCTAGGCGAAAAGCGATTTCGTTTTGACTATTGACATTACAGATTATTGAATCAAAAGCCCTCATATCTGAATAACTTTACAAACAATGAATTCAATGGAAATGGTTTCTTTGGAATCCATCAAACGTGATAGCAAAACAAACGTTATTCAGAAGTGCAGCATCTGGCACTAAAAGCTTTTATCTATGTTTGACAATAGAAGAAAAAAATATCAATTATTTGTTTGAAAAAATGAAAACTTTTTTGGTATTTAATTTCTGGTATTTATATCTCACTAAGACGCTAAATTAAACAGTGTTAATAGTTGTAAACTCGTAATTGAAAAGAAAATGCCATCACATAGAGATAGGGACAGCGTCATATATATTGTTCCCTATCCCAAAACTTGGTTACTTTACTTTGCTTATCTTCACGCACAATCCCTGACGGGGTAGCCAGAGAGAACAGATCGCCAAGTGTCACGATCCCTACGTACCTCTTTCACTTCTTTTAGATTCATCATCTTCTTCATACATGCACGTCTAGGTATCCGAGTACTCTTGACCCTCCCCTCTTCGAGTAATTTGCTCACATGGGCTTCGAAAGTTAGTCTCGGTCTACCTCGACACCTTTTAATATTAACTTTCGCGCTATATATTTTCTTCACCATTAGGTCTCCATTGCATTCAACCAGCTTTTATGCTTATATATAAATAAATAAATATCTTCACGCAATTCCCAGTACAGGGGTAGACAGAGGTCAAGTCTAGACAATTAAGTCCCTTTGACCCACCTTCCACCGAAGATATTTTCGGGACAACGTGACAGGTGGTGAGCTTTTATGCTTCTTCTGGTATACCCAGGTTTCGCTGCCATATAACAAAGAAGGTACCACTACTGCGTTATGTATTGCAAGGCGTGCACGTTTCACTACGCCTTGCCTTTCGACTAACGCAGTCAGGGCACTATTATTCCCGGCAGCGACACGCCTGTCCACATCTAAATCCCGGCTAAACGCACTCCCCAATTATACAAATTCATTCACCTGTTCTAGACATTCCTGATTTTCCCATATTTCACACTTTGTTCTTTCTTCGTTCCTTTCAAATACCCAAACTTGGTGACACTTGTATTATGGGAATAGGAACAACGAAGGTAAAAAAAAGGGGGGTTTTCCACTTTGACACATGCAAGGATCGAATCTAGGACCTCAGAACTTGGGACACCAAGAAAACCGTTGCGTACGCCACTCGGTGTTAACAGTGGTAGATCCACGCATCAGCTTTTGTTGTTGCATGAATGGGCCGGCTTGACCGGGGAAGTACCACGACTTCACAGAATACCGGCGTGAAGTAGAAGTCTAACAAACTTCTGGGTTTCGTCTGGTGAGTACAGATAACCGGAGGCCCACACATCCCTCCCCCATTTCTGGGGAGGGGGCACTCTAAGACCGGCAACGCAACTGCTATGCCTCTGGTATTGCAGGTGTTCATGGGCAGCGGTAATCACTTACCATCACGTGAGCCACCTGCTCGTTTGCCTGCCTTTCCTATAAAAAAAACTCGTCCACAGAGGTCATCAATATGATATATTATCACACATTGACCGAAATTACACTTAATGAATAATTAAAACCATCTATGATGCTTGTCCAATTGCTTGGCCAAGAACACAATTATTACCTGTTTATTAAATTTCTATGAAGTTTAAACACTTTTAGAACATAATATTACATACAAAGAAATAAGTCAATAGAATCACAGAAAAATATCATCTAAGACCTATTTTTATTTCGACAAATAGAATTAATATTTAGTGAAATATTAGGAAAGATACACAAAATATTAAACGAATCGAATGGAACGTGCAAAGATAGATTTTTTTGTAAGTATTTCAATAGATGGTATAGAAAATTTGATTTCCACATACAAAGGAGGTTATTATTTGAAGTGTATGCTTGTCAATCACAGAACTTTAACAATAGATATCTACGAGTTACTTTGCCCTTTTTCGAAATATGTGAGTTAATACTATTAATGTCATGTGAAGAATTAAATTCGGAATATTAATTAAAATTGTATTCTAAAGATGACCCAATCGTCTAGTTAGTGTCTGACCTAAGGGTTCCGGGTTCAAGTCCTGCTAGGTAAAACCATTCGTGTCATGAATATGAATGTGTTACTCGAGTCATGGATATTTATATGAATCTTAATCTGTTTAAATAAGCATTTATATAATTATATTGTACAGTCACGATAGCCGAGTGGTTGGATGTTCGGAATTTCGAGTCATTAGAACCTAGTTCGATCCCCAGTTGGCAGGCTCGTACCAATGGGGTTTTCAAAAACTTACATAAGAATAACATCGTTGGCTTGGACATAAAGACGGCGACGGGCTCACTACCTGTCACGATGTCCCGAAAATATCTTCGGTGGAAGGTGGGACGAAGGGACTTATTTGTCTAGACTAGACCTCTGTCTACCCCTGTATTGGGAATTATTTTTATATTGTACAGTTAGGTTGGACACTGAAGGACGGGTTACTGTGTTTTTTTTTTCAAAACTTATGTAACCTTAAAATAGTTGGCTTGGCCAAAAGGCGGCGTTAGGCTCATACGTAACGTTGTCCCATAAAATCTTCAGTGAAAGATGGGTCGAGCGGACTTAATTGTATAGATCTTTGTCTACCGCAGTATAGGGAATGGCGTGAAGAAATTTTTTTATGAATATTACTTTACGATACGAAGATTAATTATCACAGCCAACATTCATACAACCACAGCGTCTTAGCCTCTTATCAACTATGCTGTTATTGTGGTCACCCTGATAGTATTCACAGTAGTTTTGTCACGAGTTCGTCGATATATAAGAACAATTTTTACATTTAATGCCATACAATTGTCCTTATAAATATTAAAGTCGAATTATATCTGTTTAAAATTTCAGAGTTCAATATTTTCAGCGTTAATGAAAGTTATTGCGTCCGTGCGTACATTAGGAATTTCGCGTGTTATATCTTATATGATGCTATATCATATATGGCATCTTATTTATATGTAGGAGGGAAACATTACCCATATTTCCCTACCACGTACAAATAAGATGCGTATATTAGTTTTCCCAGAATTGAGCAATCGGTTACGCCCGATGAAATTACATTAAATCGGAATCCTGCAACAGCTACTGCTTGAGATCTTTTATTTAAATTGGACTGCTTCCATGATAGCCGAGTGGTTGGGTGGTCGGAATTTCGAGTCAAGAGATCCGAGTTCGATTCCCAGGTGGCAGGCTCGTACCAATGGGTTTTTCAATAACTTATGTACGAATTATATCGATGGCGTGGACATAAAGACGTCCTCTCCGTCCCTGTCACGTTGTCTCGAAAATATTTACGGTAGAAGGTGGGTCTAAAGAACTGTATTGGGAATGACGTGAAGATATTTATTTATTATTATTATTATTTATTTTTATCTATCAATTTACACCGAATCCCCTATTCATATTAATTGCGTAAGAGTAATACATGATTTACGATGCCAACATATTTGTTGTTATGTGATAAAGCGAAACACCAAGCTTAGAGCGTATGGCGCCTTCATCGTAGAGCGGAGCGTCCTTTCACTAATCTGGGAGCAACTACGGATTGAGAAAGATATGATAGTAAAACTTTCAAATTATTAAAACTCCGCGTTGCATCTGCATCTGTCTGTTAATATGCTGAATTAAAATTAAAATTTAAAAACTTAGAATAACCTTACGGAGTTTCAGTCTATCCAGTGAAATTTCTATCAATATTGTTTGGAAGCTTGAAAATACTAGTCGAGTTCGATTGGTTTTTTCCCTTTATATGTAATAATATACCGATAAAATATAATAGTTTCACTTATTCATTGACAGTATAAGTCATGGATATCAGTCGCAAAGTTGTTACCACTTTACGTTCTCTTTGTCGCTTAATATATTTCCTTCCTCTCAAGTCTAAAATTTTGCTTTAATCATTAATTAGCAGATATATGTTACCAAAGGTCACGATAGCAGAGTGATAACCTTATCCACGTCCACCTGGACGGAATTACGAGTCAAGAGACTCGAGTTCGATCCCCAGGTAGCAAGCTCGTACCAATGGGTTTTTCAAAAACTTATTAACGAATAACATCGTTGGCTTGGATAAAAAGACGGCGACGGGCTCACCACCTGTCACTTTTTCCCGAAAATATCTTCGGTA
This sequence comes from Sericinus montela, assembly GCA_029286605.1. Classification (NCBI taxonomy): domain Eukaryota; kingdom Metazoa; phylum Arthropoda; class Insecta; order Lepidoptera; family Papilionidae; genus Sericinus; species Sericinus montela. The sequence goes on along the minus strand of JAGSMR010000062.1, from coordinate 1,258,796 downwards.
TAGACTGTCTGGACTCTGTCCTCTGTCTACCCCAGTATTGGGAATTGCGTGAAGATTTTTTATTTTTTTATTTATTTAACACATACACAACATTTTATTTATTTATTTATTTATTTAACATACATAACAAAATAAATATTTATTTATTTTATTATGTATTTTACCACAAGATTTCCTTAACAAGCAGGACCAATTGTACCAGATTTATTTTCGGTCTACGTGAGTACGACCACATGTATCCAGACCCTATACATGTACATCGAAGCTTGACAGGTTAATCATACGACAGAAGCGTACTTCCAGAATTTTAACAGTTCTTTTCTCTGTTTTAAATGATCCCCTCAGGGATAAATTTAAAGAGATCTTCTTGTAATAATTTATATCCCATGACATTTCATCGGGTTCTTTTCGTAACTCCTTCACTGTGCAAGCTACACTACTATGGAATTTAGCTATTATAGCAGATCCTTTTACAGAAATAGACTTGTGATCTGCAATATCAGGTATTATACGATTCTAGATTTATTATAAGGATTCTAGAGACCTACCCTCTAAATTGTGTCTATAATGACGATGACGTTGATGATGAAAGTCGCGATAAAGTCACGAAAGTCGAGTGGTTGGGTGATCGGAATTCTGGTCGAGAGACCCGAGTTCGATCACCAAGGCTCGTGCTAATGGGTTTGTTAAAAAATTTTGTACGGTTTATATTATGGACTTGGACATAAAAGACTGCGACGGGCTCATCACCTGTCATGGTGTCTCAAAAAATGTCTTCGGTGGTAGGTGGGTCGAAAAGACTTAAGTGTCTAGACCTCTGTCTACCCCTGTATTGGCAATGGCGTGAAGATACTTTTTTTATGATGACGATGAGATTTAATTTAAAAAATTATGTTTCAGGCAGAAAATCTTTACATTCTTGGTAGTATGTACAGATTTTCTGTCTGAAACATAATTTTTTAGTAAATAGTTCTCTGGTCATAAAAGAAAATAACAAAAAAGTAATATAATTTTTTTGTATTCTAATTTAATAGTTTTCTAATCAGAACTTTTCACTGAATTTCATTAGAAGTATACAAATTGGAAGTATTGCAATCTCGATTTTCATTTCCGAAACGGAAATTAGTACAATTTTATGAGTAATGAAACGATTCGATTCTTTCGAATATACTACGTGACTACAGCTTTGGAATTAAGTAAATATTTTTTTACCTTCTGTATTATTCATAAATAAAATCAAGTAAAAATAAAATGGGTCATGTGCGAGAAGAACTCGCGTGAAGAGGATCTTAATGTTGAGTGATTTTGTTATTTGAAGATATTTTAAGGCAATGTTATTTTTAGACAATGGATTTTTATCGGTTATTTCGTAATCTATGGGGTATGCTCATTTAAATTTATTTTCTGGAAACAATTTATTTTAAAATCACAAAAAATATATTTAAGTGCTCTTTTATTGATATGCTATTTATTGATATGTTTCACGATGCAGTTCACAAATAAGTAGTTTTCCATATTGCCACCCAAAAGTGATCCCCCAATGGCAGTAAGGGTTCCAAATTAAACTTAAACGGACTAATAAATTAAAGAGAAAAAAAAATCGGTCTAGTAGTAAATTGACTGTGACGGACTGTCGTACGGACATACGAATTATACCACCGTAAAATACCTATACTTAGGGGGTTCCCTAAAGGTGCGAGGATGCAGATAGCTAAATCTTTATCAAATACCATTAAAAATTGTTTTACTTTTATACTGTAACTAGTTGGCAAAAATTATTTTACTTTGCATATTTTCATTTTCATGTTTACAAAACGGGGCGTAAGTTAATTACGTCCCAGCTTAAAAACAATTCTTTTCAAAATTTAGATTCACCAATAGATACATACATAGCTCCAAGATCACACAATTTTGATTTAAAAAAAGTTGTCGAGTCTAAAGTTATGGACGGTGATTTAAACCTGGCGCCTCATAATGCGGACACCCTTGAAAGCTTACATCAGAAACATCCTAAGGCCAATTCCTCCTTTTTTCTACCGACGCCTCCTATTCGTCTTATTATCAGCATATTGCAAGTTTCGGAAAAAGATACTTTAGAGGCAATTAAGTCATTCTCAAACGGCTCTGCCTGCGGCATTGATGAAATTACGCCTCAACATCTGAAAGATCTTGTAAGCGCGCCCGCCAGTGACGCCGGCCGAATTGTTTTGGGCGATATAACAAAATTAAGTAATTTTATGTTTTCTGGCAAATTAAATTCCCATTTTGTTAAAATCATATATGGAGCAAGGTTATGTGCCTTTAAAAAAAAAGATAACGGTATCCGCCCTATAGCTGTTGGTTCCACTTTTAGACGTTTAACTTCTAAATTAGCATGTAGGCACATAACCTACGAACTAATGTCAAAATTTCAGTCTATTCTGTAGCAGAGGAGGTTGTGAGGTTACTGTACATTCAGTGCGTACTTTTTTAACGAATTACCATACACTGGTAGAGCCACGCATCAGCTTTTGTTGTTGCATGAATGGGCCGGCTCGACCGAGGAAGTACCACGACCTTACAGAATATCGGCGTGAAGTAGAAGTCTAACTAACTTCTGCGTTTCGTCTGGTGCGTGCAGGTAACCAGAGGCTCCCACACCCCCCTCCCCCAATTCTAGGGGGGGGGGCACTCTAAGGCCGGCAACGCATCTGCTATGCCTCTGGTATTGCGGGTGTTCATGGGCGGCGGAAATCTCTTACCATCATCACGTGAACCACCTGCTCGTTTGCCTCCCTTTTCTATAAAAAAAAACAGACGTTCTCTTAAAAGTTTACCTTAGGTATGCCTTTAGCTCCCTACAGATCAACCCTGCTGAAGGAGGTGGCGAAACAAACCCCGTAAATTTACCATTACGTTTGGCAATTTTACAGTCAAAACACTAATTCATTTTACGAAAATCATATAATTGACTCAGCCGTCGGAGTTCAGCTAGGCGTTCAACTGGGCTCAGCATTCTTTAAAGGGAATTTAACCGATTATTTTAAAGTTATAATCCAAACTCAATGTCTGGTACCTAGATGACGGAACCCTAGGAGCAAAGCCAGATGACGTGTAAAGTGACCTTCAAAAAATTATTCAAAGCTTCAATGCAACATTGGACTTGAATTAAATAATACTAAATATGAAATTTTTATTCCTGACCGTTTGTCTTCTCATAGACACAGTTTGATTCAAAATTTTAACAATATATCTTTGGGCATTAAAGTAACTGAGGCGGATTCTCTTTACCTCCTTGGAGCGCCGTTATTTATAGAGAGTATGAAACCTCATTTGAAAGTAAAATTTGATCAATTTTTAGAACATGTTAATAAACTGTATATTCTAAATTCTCATGTAGCGCTTAGTATTTTAAAATATTGCGTTGTTGTTCCCAAATTTACTTATTTACTCCGCTCGAGTCCAGCATGGAAATGTTCTGATTTTTTAAAACAAATTGACCTTAATCTCAAAATAGCTTTGGAAAAAATTCTAAATTAATCTTTAGCCTCATCTAGCTGGATAAAAGCTACTTTACCTATTAGATTTGTTGGTATCGGTATAAGACGCTGCCGGCTTTCCTTGCCTCCGTACACAGTGTTCAATTTTATCAAGTTTGTCACGTAAATTTTTCTTAAGAATGATTCGGACCTTTGCTACCGAGGCAAGAGAAGCATGGTTACGTCTCTGTCCCGGCGAGCATATTCCTAACTAACCTAACGGGAACCTAACTCACAAAAACGGTGGGATATCCCGTTGGTTCAGAATGTGCAGAAATGCTTACTGAACAATTTTCACTATGACAGAGACCGCGCCCGCTTTCTAGGTGTTTCGACAAAGAAATCCAGTTACTGGCTACATGCTTTACCATCAAGTAACCTTGGTACAGGATAACGAAAGTTTACGAATAGCTACAGGAATACGATTCGGAGCATCGATATGTCAACCAAATCGATGACCTTGTGGCAGCGACGTTGATGTGTCTTGTGGGATATTTAGGGAGGATGGTAAGAGACATGACTTCTTGACTTTAGTCCCTTGGGAGAGAGGAAAAGCTCTTGTGTGGGCCGCTACTTGCGTCGATACATTAGCGGCCTCTCACATCAAGGGTGATGCGATAAGAGCCGGGGCGGTACCAGAAGCAGCTCAATCGGGTAAATAGCATAAATATGAGTCTTTGAAAGGAGAATACATATTTGTTCCATTTGCCGTAGAGACGATCGGTCTGTGGAGACTCCGCGTGATGCAGTTTCTAAAGGAATTGTATCCGCGACTTATCGTTGCCGCTGGTTACAAGAGGGCTGGTTCGTTTCTAGCTCAACGGTAAATCTAGTCATTTAGCGTGGAAATGCAGCCAGAGTTCTTGGTACCATGCCACGAGGAGTAGGGCTCTACGATTATAATAGTTTTTAGCTAATTAACTATAAATATGAACTATAAATATTAACACAATTTTTTTTCTGTAAATAAAGCATTAATTTATATTACAGTTCAGTTCTCCATAATTTACAGTTCTCGGCGCATATTTATAAATAAATAAACTATTTATTAAGATCTGTCTAGGTACTTATCATATCGTTTTTAGGCAGAGAATTGATGTTGTATAAATAAATAAATACATACATTGATAGGGACAACATCGCATACATCGCTCTTACCCCAAAGTAAATATACATTCTACGAAGAAACCATAGATCAAATCGGTTGGTGGCAGATTCTTCGGGCCAATTAGAAATTTGTGAAACATTTCGAAAATAACAAAGGTACCATAAACATGCAGACCCGAGACAATTTAGAAAAAATGGTTCTCTACATTATCCATTTGGGAATCAAACCCGGAACCTCAGAGCTGATGACACTGAAAACCGTGCCGCTCGTCCACGGAGGTCGACAATATTTATTTGTAACATCCATTGGTTATAATATTTTGCTTTTTTATAACAATTACGAAATTAAACATACATATACATACAGACATACATATCGGCATGTTAAAGTCCACTTCAGGACATAGGCGTATCCCATAGGGATTGGCCATGACAGTCACGCTTGGCAAGCGGATTGGCGATAACAGTAGCAGACCGCTCGCATTCCAAACGTAGCAGCCCAGTCACGTTAACCCAAATGAGCTTCGGTGAAAGGTGAGTCTAATGGACTTTTTGTCCAAGTCCGAGTCTAACCTTGTATGAGAAATAGCTTGAAGATAAAAACACTGTATTTATATTTACTTTTCTTATTTACAGCCTATCAAGACTCCACTGCTGAACATGGGCCCAAAGCTTTCCACAAAAAATAATAAATTAAATATTTATATTTGTATTTACATAATATGTTATCTCCAATCAATAGTATCAACGGTTATTTAACTCAACTACTATTCAGATAAGCACATTTTTATTAAATTGTCGTAACATGTGACACTTATGTGACGATATATGGTTAGATAAATTCAGAATGGATGTGGATATCGAGCGTATCGTAAATTTTGTGACATCAGTAAAACTTATTACTCACTATTATATATTGTTCAGGTCAAATCAATGGACCTTTTTTTAAATTTTGTTGTATTTTTCAAAAAATAAATGTTTTTCAGATCCCAGATGGCGCTTTGACACATACGAGAATGGTCAGATACTCGTACCTACATTATTTAGTTGATATTATTTTAAAGCTCTGTTTTGTTCTTTTCTAAATTAATTTTATATCTTTTATTTTTTTTTGTTTATTATTTTAGTTTCAAATAAGTGTTACAGCGTAATTTTGGCGAATAATCCTTTGTATTTGCCAATAAATTTTTCTTTCTTAATTTTTATTTTTATTTTTATTTATAAAACACATATAAATAAACACGTTTTTCAAGTTTTGTGAACTTAGCTTAAGTACTTACAGCTTGTGAGATATCTGTAGAACATACGTTTTTTTTTCATTTGAACATGCAGCCATGATATTAAGTAGCCACATCGCTTTAGAAAAGACCATATAATTTTACTGTACAGTCATCTGCTTCAGAATTAGGTTATATGATTATGAGGAGTATTAAATTCCTTTGTATCCTAACGCAAGTATTAATTAATTCAAGAATAATTTTATGAGCTAACATTGTAATATATAAAAGTAATGGCCTCTCGACCTGTCGTTCATTAGGCTCAGGTTTCTCTCATTATTATTCGTGGGTATTGCAAGGATCTATATATTAAAGTAATTTATGAAATCTTTTACGAGGTCAATAGAGTTTTAAACGATTTGAGATCAAATATTAGCAATCATTTTACTTTCACCTTTAAACTTCCCGCTTGAGCATGATTTCTTCCCTATTGTTTCTTATATCTTTAAGGATTCTTTGTTATAAGGTCTTTTTCTTATAAGTGTCACGATAACCGAATGGTTTGGTTATCAGAATTCGAGTCAAGCAGAACCGAGTTCGATCCCCAGGTGGCAGGTTCGTACCAAAGGGTTTTTCCGAAATCTACGTAAGATTTATATCGTTGGCTTGGACATAAAGACGGCGACGGGCTCATCACCTGTCAATATCTTCGGTGGATGGTGGGTGGAAAGGAATGAATTGTCTAGACCTCTGTCTAACCCTGTATTGGGAATGAAGTGAAGATATATATTATTTTTTAAGGATTCTTATATCTCAGATTCTAATTAAGGTACATGGTTGGTACTTAAGAACATTTGCTGGTATGTGGTTTTTCATTTGTGCATTTACCCGGAACGTTAAATGTTACTTGTATTAGCAGTACTTGCTCTAGTATTCTCTTGAATAATAGCGTTAAGAATATTAAAATTAGAGAAATTTTAATCATGGTTCGTTTTTCTAATTTTGACTTAAACTGAAGACTGAATATGAATACTACATGTTGTGTATATTATAATTTTGTAAAAGTAATAAAATTAATAATTAAATAAAATCTTTTTATGCAATATTATTCATTTTTAAAGCATGTTTAGGAACTTTAATGTGATTAAATTAAAGAGAAAAAAGTAAAAATTTCAACTGACACGGGCGGGATTCGAATCCGCGACCTTCGCCGATCCGTGGCGACGCTATTATCTCCGAGCCACCGTGTCTTACACGCATTAGTTGAAATTTTAAATCTGTATTCTCTTTTATTACTTATGCCTTTTTTGGCATAGGCGCCATCTATTTCATCCATCAATTTTATTGATTTCTAAAGCATATTTATGATAGAGCGTCGCCACGGATCGGCGAAGTACGCGGGTTCGAATCCCGCCCGTGTCAGTTGAAATTTTACCTTTTTTTCTCTTTAATTTAGTCACATAAATAAAATCTATTAAAAACTAAAACTGTGTTAAAAAAATAAAAACACTTTCCAAGACTAGTTCTTGTTAATACTTTTATGGTATTTATAATAAGACTCAGCAAAGTATTAATTGTATTTCTCGGTTCTTAATTATTTCAAATAAAGCGTTTTCCAATTGAATATAAGGAAGTATCCGAATTCATTATTCTGTTAACACGTATTAGATAAATTTTATACGTTGTTTTGTTGAATTGAAGTTGAAATTGAACACCATAACAATCAAACTAAAATTCTTTTGATAATGTACGAGTAATAATGGCAGCTAGTTGTAAAACGTCGTATAAATATCTATAAATATATATAGTATCTTTAACAGTGGTAGAGCCACGCATAAGCTTTTGTTGTTGCATGAATGGGCCGGCTCGACCGTGGAATACTTCGACCTCACAGAATACCGGCGTTAAGTAGAAGTCTCACAAACTTCTGCGTTTCATCTGGTTAGTGCAGGTAACCGGAGGCCCACCCACGCCCCTTAATTTTGGGGGGGGGGGGGTCACTCTAAGGCCGGCAACGCATCTGCCATGCCTCTGGTATTACGGGTGTTCATGGGCGGCGGTAATTATATACCATCACGTGAGCCATGTTTGCCTCCCTTTTCTATAAAAAAGCCATTTATGTAAAGAAAAGCGTCGACTATGTTGAACCAAAACGTATATTATTCCAGCATCAACGCAAGTTTCCTTACTCATATTATTCTCACATGCAAACTTTTACATAAAATGTTCAATTACTTAAATATTAGTTTTTAATTCAGAAAATTCATTAATACTTCAGTTAGTAAATCTGATTTACTTAAAAGGTTAGACTGATAGTCTTATTTGCCTAATAAATCTGATCTAAAACATTTTAGTGAAATGTAATAAGAGTTTGATGAACGAGAAATTTGATTATGTTTTTTAGTTTTACAAATTGAGTTGAGATATGCGTTTTCGAGTAAGTAACTCTTTTATTTGTCCATAATTGTGTTTTGTTTTTCGCATTTTTATTTTTTTTATTTTATATATTTTTAAAGGAATACAGGATACCTTTCCTTTCTGATAAGAGATTTTTTATAAGAGATTATAAACACTGTTTTCCCTGTCTTCCCTTGTATGTCATAAAAGACAACTAAGAGCCTTTGAAAAACCTTGAATACTATTTGCCACTGAAAGATGGCAGGATAATCACCTAGAAAAATTATGATCCCGTCGAGGTGATAATGGGACTAAAATAGAAGTACCGTAAGATACCCTAAGAAATATACCCTCTCAATCGGTTTACATATGACGGACTTATGAGGTAAAAAAAGAATATGCACCTGAATATACTCCTTTCTTGGAGTCGGTTAAAAAAGTGAGGTAATCATAGGTATTTCTTTCCAACTCATACCCTCCTCCCCCTTTTTGAAAGAAAACATGTTTAGTAAGTAATTTATCAATGAAGGAAGAAAAAAGTACAACAATTGATACGTTACAATCATATATTTATTGAAATTTACAATTTTATGTACAGTGTTTAAAATTTCAGTAAAAGAAACGGATAGATATAAAAACAGAGAAAATACGCATAATCGTATAATAGCAATACATAAATGGTAAATTTAACATGATTCTGGAAATTAAGTAAAGCAATATCAGATTTAAATCAATAGTGGTCTTTTATGTCTAATATTTTTTCTTAATTTTAGAGTTATGGTCGATTAAAACGTTGAAGTTAAACGCGTGAAGGTATAAAAATGTATCAATGTATGTTATCTTTCGCATTATTGAAAAATCTAAAGCTTCTCAAAATTTAAAAATTTGTAGCGAAATATTTGAACTGTTTCAATTTTATTTACATTAGCTTTACTTATTAAATAATTTATGATAAATATTATTCTAATAAATTATATCATATTATACATATATAATTTTAAGATAAATACATTTTTATTGACAAAATAATATGTTAGAACCCAGCTATTTTTGATGCACTTTTTACAAATAAGTAATAAATTGGAAATTACTACAATTTGTGTTAATATTACTTAGATACCTATTCAAATACAATATATACAATATGGTTTGAATAATTTCATGAAAAAATAATTAAGCATTATTTGTGCACAAGTGGTAGGAAGGAAATAATATTAATAAATATACTACAAAATAAATAAAATAAAATAAATATAAATATCTTCACGCAATTCCCAATACAGGGGTAGACAGAGGTCAAGTCTAGACAATTAAGTCACTTTGACCCACCTTCCACCGAAGATATTTTCGGGCAAGTGACAGGTGGTGAGCCCGTCGCCGCCTTTATGTCCAAGCCAACAATGAAATTCGTATATAAGTTTTTGAAAAACTCATTGGTACTGCCACCTGGGGATCGAACTCGGGTCTCTCGACTCGAAATTCCGACCACCCAACAACTTGGCTATCGTGACAAAATTGTATATTATAGTATCGTTTTTTTTGTTTGTTCGAGTTATGAATCTAATGAAGCTTTGACTTTAAAAATTTCGAGTTTCTTTCATGAGAAGTAGTAACCGTACACTGTAGTGTATATATTTTTTATTTTTCATCTAATTCGGAAACATTTAAAATTTTCACTACACATAGAAATACTTCGTCAACGATTATGATAAGTGCAACGCAGCGTAAAATTGCCGAATGAATTTTTGGAAATATTTCTTTAATATTATATTATAAAATTTTACTTTAAAGAATTCTATATTAATAATATTTGACGATATATTACACTTAAATAATATATGAATAAATTTACATGATACCCTTACAAAATTACTTATCGTCCGAATGAACCATCTAGAGGTAAATAAAAGCTTTCAGTGCTACTAACGTCTTTGCAGTCGAGTCGCGTTTCGACGTGTTTCACACCGTTCTCACTTTCGCAACACTTCGGGAACGGTGCCATATTGTTGGTCTTGAACACTAAACATTTGCTATAGTTCTCTTTAGTTTGTTCCTTATTGTTGTTGGCCGCGTTACGCGCACCCCTGTTCCTTTCTCAGAGTTTCGAGGAGCCGTTATTCAACAGACGAATGCTGCTATCTCGTCCTGCGCTGGTTCTATAAATTATAATAGTTTGTTATGTATTTTTAGTGGTTTTCAAAGTACCCAAGCTAAAAACTTTCAGTTATTAAAAAGAGAGAAAGTCACGATAGCTAAGTGGTTGGGTGGTCGGAATTTCGAGTCAAGACACCCGAGTTCGATCCTCAAGTGGCCGTTCCAATGGGTTTTTCTAAAAACCTTATGTACGAATTATATCGTTGGCTTGGACATGAAGACGGCGACGGGCTCACCACCTGTCACGTTGTCCCGAAAATATCTTCGGTGGAAGGTGGGTCCAAGGGACTTAAATGTCTAGACTAGACCTCTGTCTACCCCTGTATTGGGAATTGCGTGAAGATATTTTATTTTATTTATATATTTTTAAAAAGATAAATATAAATATATAAATATCTTCACGCAATTCCCAATACAGGGGTAGACAGAGGTCAAGTCTAGACAATTAAGTCCCTTTGACCCACCTTCCACCGAAGATATTTTCGGGACAACGTGACAGGTGGTGAGCCCGTCGCCGCCTTTATGTCCAAGCCAACGACGAAATTCGTACATAAGTTTTTGAAAAACTCATTGGTACTGCCACCTGGGGATCGAACTCGGGTCTCTCGACTCGAAATTCCGACCACCCAACAACTCGGGTATCGTGACTTCATTTTTAAAAAGAGAGACTTAATATTTCATCTGATGCGGGTTAGACACGGTGGCGTGGAGGCAAGAGTGTTGCCACAGTACGGTAGATGTCGCAGGTTCGAACCCGCCCGTGTGAGTCGATATTTTAATTTCTCCTTAATTTTATAATAGTAAATAACTACTTAGTTACGTAGTTATTAAGTAGGTTTTTGCCTTTTTACTTAGAAGTTTCTTTTCACTTTTTGTTCCTGTTATTTTTATATTTTACTCTCTGCATTATTGCTGCTAAAAAGGTTGGTTAGACTATATTTGTTCCTTTTATTAGTAATGTGCAGTAGAGACATCTTTCACATCTACGATGTGTCCGGTATTTTTTTACAGCTACCTACCTTAAGTTAATATAATTAAATTTAAATATTTCTTGAATAAATTTAAGTATGTGATGCAACTGTGTCCGCCCTCCTATGTTAGGCAACACTTGCCCCTATAGTGTTAAGGTTGTACGTGAATAGAGACGTCGGTAGCCATTAACTAGTCATAGATATACCAGGGCTCGGTAAAGACCTCTCAATAAATGTAAGAACAGAAACCATGCAGTGGTCACCTATGCTGATCAAGTGTGACTTGGGCTTTATATACTTGATTTTTTACAGTTATATTGTTATTCGCCTTCGCTGACTTCTAGCATGATTTCTCATTATAATTTTCTGTCATTAACATTTAATTTTGACCACCTCGATGGACGTGTGGCGTACACATTTTTTTGTACAGGTTTTCATGATGTCGATTCGCTTCAGTACAATGTGGCTTTGTGTCTATTTATGTATTTATTATTTATGACGTTAAGCATATTTTAAAAAAAATAAAAAAGTTGCAATATAAAACTAAAAAAAAAAAAAAAAAAGTTGCAATAAAAAACAAATAAGTTAAAATGTCACAAACAAAACGGGAATCCGAATCCAATTTTCACTTCTTCAATGCTATTTGGTATTTGCATAAGAATCTGTAATTTTTTTTATGGATATTGTCAAATGTGACTAAGGAAATTGCTTTGAAATTTGCAAAAGTATTCAACAAATAGTGAGATCTATCTCATGACACAAGATAAGAAGTAAAAGTGAAAGATGCCCGACTTTTTTTGACCGAAAAATAAATAATCATGTCACTCAAGTTGAACTCATAATAGACAACCTGCATTAAAATCGCTAAGATCTATAACAATGATTTTGTTATAGCAGCTTTCATCTTAAGACTTCAATACCAAGCCTTATTAACGTTTATTACGAAAAGAAGAAAGAATTTGTCATTTGTTTCGGTGTCAGCTTGTTTCATCCTTGTCAATTTGCTTTGTCTTCAGACCGTTTCTAGATTATTATTCGATTTCTTTTGAAGGATATTTTAAAAAAAAATAAAAAGTTGCAATATAAAACTAAAAAAAAAAAATAAAAAGTTGCAATAAAAACAAATAAGTTAAAATGTCACAAACAAAACGGGAATCCGAATCCAATTTTCACTTCTTCAATGCTATTTGGTATTTGCATAAGAATCTGTTATTTTTATATTTTACTCTGCATTATTGCTGCTAAAAAGGTTGGTTAGACTATATTTGTTCCTTTTATTAGTAATGTGCAGTAGAGACATCTTTCACATCTACGATGTGTCCGGTATTTTTTTACAGCTACCTACCTTAAGTTAATATAATTAAATTTAAATATTTCTTGAATAAATTTAAGTATGTGATGCAACTGTGTCCGCCCTCCTATGTTAGGCAACACTTGCCCCTATAGTGTTAAGGTTGTACGTGAATAGAGACGTCGGTAGCCATTAACTAGTCATAGATATACCAGGGCTCGGTAAAGACCTCTCAATAAATGTAAGAACAGAAACCATGCAGTGGTCACCTATGCTGATCAAGTGTGACTTGGGCTTTATATACTTGATTTTTTACAGTTATATTGTTATTCGCCTTCGCTGACTTCTAGCATGATTTCTCATTATAATTTTCTGTCATTAACATTTAATTTTGACCACCTCGATGGACGTGTGGCGTACACATTTTTTTGTACAGGTTTTCATGATGTCGATTCGCTTCAGTACAATGTGGCTTTGTGTCTATTTATGTATTTATTATTTATGACGTTAAGCATATTTAAAAAAAAATATATGTACGAATTATATCGTTGGCTTCCTTGGTGCGTTGGCGTTATCGTCCGACCACCCAACAACTCGGGTATCGTGACTTCATTTTTAAAAGAGAGACTTAATATTTCATCTGATGCGGGTTAGACACGGTGGCGTGGAGGCAAGAGTGTTGCCACAGTACGGTAGATGTCGCAGGTTCGAACCCGCCCGTGTGAGTCGATATTTTAATTTCTCCTTAATTTTATAATAGTAAATAACTACTTAGTTACGTAGTTATTAAGTAGGTTTTGCCTTTTTACTTAGAAGTTTCTTTTCACTTTTGTTCCTGTTATTTTTATATTTTACTCTGCATTATTGCTGCTAAAAGGTTGGTTAGACTATATTTGTTCCTTTTATTAGTAATGTGCAGTAGAGACATCTTTCACATCTACGATGTGTCCGGTATTTTTTACAGCTACCTACCTTAAGTTAATATAATTAAATTTAAATATTTCTTGAATAAATTTAAGTATGTGATGCAACTGTGTCCGCCTCCTATGTTAGGCAACACTTGCCCCTATAGTGTTAAGGTTGTACGTGAATAGAGACGTCGGTAGCCATTAACTAGTCATAGATATACCAGGGCTCGGTAAAGACCTCTCAATAAATGTAAGAACAGAAACCATGCAGTGGTCACCTATGCTGATCAAGTGTGACTTGGGCTTTATATACTTGATTTTTTACAGTTATATTGTTATTCGCCTTCGCTGACTTCTAGCATGATTTCTCATTATAATTTTCTGTCATTAACATTTAATTTTGACCACCTCGATGGACGTGTGGCGTACACATTTTTTGTACAGGTTTTCATGATGTCGATTCGCTTCAGTACAATGTGGCTTTGTGTCTATTTATGTATTTATTATTTATGACGTTAAGCATATTTAAAATGGATCATTTTAAGTAATTTTGTTAACATTTTTTACTTTAATAATTAAGAAACACCGCTTATAAACAGTGACATAAAACTTTAAAAAAGTTCAGATAATTTAATAAATCGATATCAACAAATTTTAATAAAATATAAGTGTTTATATATTTTTAAAAAGAGAGACTTAATATTTCATCTGATGCGGGTTAGACACGGTGGCGTGGAGGCAAGAGTGTTGCCACAGTACGGTAGATGTCGCAGGTTCGAACCCGCCCGTGTGAGTCGATATTTTAATTTCTCCTTAATTTTATAATAGTAAATAACTACTTAGTTACGTAGTTATTAAGTAGGTTTTTGCCTTTACTTAGAAGTTTCTTTTCACTTCTTCAATGCTATTTGGTATTTGCATAAGAATCTGTAATTTTTTTATGGATATTGTCAAATGTGACTAAGGAAATTGCTTTGAAATTTGCAAAAGTATTCAACAAATAGTGAGATCTATCTCATGACACAAGATAAGAAGTAAAAGTGAAAGATGCCCGACTTTTTGACCGAAAATAAATAATCATGTCACTCAAGTTGAACTCATAATAGACAACCTGCATTAAAATCGCTAAGATCTATAACAATGATTTTTGTTATAGCAGCTTTCATCTTAAGACTTCAATACCAAGCCTTATTAACGTTTATTACGAAAAGAAGAAAGAATTTGTCATTTGTTTCGGTGTCAGCTTGTTTCATCCTTGTCAATTTGCTTTGTCTTCAGACCGTTTCTAGATTATTATTCGATTTCTTTTGAAGGATATTTTAAAAAATAAAAAGTTGCAATAAAAAACAAATAAGTTAAAATGTCACAAACAAAACGGGAATCCGAATCCAATTTTCACTTCTTCAATGCTATTTGGTATTTGCATAAGAATCTGTAATTTTTTTTATGGATATTGTCAAATGTGACTAAGGAAATTGCTTTGAAATTTGCAAAAGTATTCAACAAATAGTGAGATCTATCTCATGACACAAGATAAGAAGTAAAAGTGAAAGATGCCCGACTTTTTTTGACCGAAAAATAAATAATCATGTCACTCAAGTTGAACTCATAATAGACAACCTGCATTAAAATCGCTAAGATCTATAACAATGATTTTTGTTATAGCAGCTTTCATCTTAAGACTTCAATACCAAGCCTTATTAACGTTTATTACGAAAAGAAGAAAGAATTTGTCATTTGTTTCGGTGTCAGCTTGTTTCATCCTTGTCAATTTGCTTTGTCTTCAGACCGTTTCTAGATTATTATTCGATTTCTTTTGAAGGATATTTTAAAAATGGATCATTTTAAGTAATTTTGTTAACATTTTTTTACTTTAATAATTAAGAAACACCGCTTATAAACAGTGACATAAAACTTTAAAAAAAAGTTCAGATAATTTAATAAATCGATATCAACAAATTTTAATAAAATATAAGTGTTTATATATTTTTAATAACTTAATTATCTTAATGCCTATTACTTACGTCCTCGGTACCATGCTGATGTTAGTTTTTCTACTGGAGTTTAACCTTCTTGAAGTAGAGAGAGAAAGAGAGCCTCTTACTCCATGTGCAGGTGGAGACCGACATAAGAGATACCTGTTATTAAATAATGAAATATGAATGGATATTATATGTAGCAAACGTTGATAGTGGTAAGTATATACCTTAGTCTCAGTTTAGTTTCATAATTTTTTGACTAAAGAGATGCCTCACAGCCTCCTCAAATACAATGTTTCTCTACAATTGCCCTACTTTGTGGTTTTGTACTAATCCAAACTATCCTAGGCAGATAAGGAACGTCACTTTTTTGAAGGAAAACTTAATTAGGAATATGTTGGAAATAGGATACGGAAGGATGGAGGGAGATGGAGACCAAATCGCAATCCCATACATTGTACACACAGTCTGTGCGACTGCGACAGGTTCAGTGAGAAGCAGTAGCGTTCACGACACGAGGAAACTACAATTCTATGTCCTAACATAAGCCTAGTATGGTAAATATGGGAAAATTTTACAAGTAGTGACTCACTTTGACGCTTACTTGGGGGATTACTTACTACTCGTAAATAAAATAGACCGATAGGAAAACAGTTTTATATTTATATTTTTGCGTCATGGTGGCCACGTGAGAAAGTTTATTTCTCCGCCACCATTCAATACATAAAAGCAAATCTAGTTAGGGCTAGCTTTAGGAGGCCGATCGTAAAAGAATGAGTTAAGGAGAAAAAGTTGTCAGCTTAATCTTCAAAAAAATTACAGAAACCCAATGTGCGATGACATTGCCTAATAAAATACATACATATGTAAAAATACATGTAAATCGCGACAGCCGTGTGGTTGGGTGATCGGAATTCGAGTCATGAGACCCGAGTTCGATCCCCAAGGCTCGTAGTATTTTTTTTGGCATTTAAAAAAAAATATATGTACGAATTATATCGTTGGCTTCCTTGGTGCGTTGGCGTTATCGTCCGACCACCCAAATATTCTGCTATCGTGATCGGCAATGGAGTGAGTATTTTATTTAAATACTTAGGTACTGTCACCCTTGTAGAAAGTAAAGAAATAAAAACCACATGCAAATATGTCTTTGGTTCATTAATCGTAGATACGTTTAATGTTATTGATATTAAATTGTTATACTACGTGTTTACAAATACTCGAGTTCAAAGAGTATTTGAGTAAGCACTTCATACGTCATGATCAAATAAATTAACAGTTAATGGTAATTAATTACACATGCTTTAGTAGTTCAATCGGTTAGTTAAATTTACGATGAATTAAACCGCTATTGGGTAGAATATTTAATTAGCACCTACGAATAGTTATTGTTTTGAGGCTTCGTTATTGTGCTATAAAATGTGTTTAAGCTCGTATTCACTATTTTCAAAAGTTATAATGCTTATGAATTTTATTATGTGCAACAATAAAATTTTATGCTATTTTGCTCATTGGAAAAGTAATTTATTTATTTTTATTGTGTATTTTTTTAATAATTTTATAGAATAATTTAGAAAGAAAACAAATGAGAAGAGAAGAGATTCTGAAATTGTTTGTCACGATTCAAGATAAACTTTTGTGTTATAGTATATTAATATTTTAAATTAAGTGATCTTAAATGTCCATTCAGAAATTGTATTAACTTAAATATAAAAATATAAATAAAAAAATATATTCACGAAATTCCCAATACATAGGGGTAGACAGAAATCTAGTCTAGACAATTAAGTCCCTTTAACCCACCTTCCACCGAAGATATTTTCGTGACAACCTGACAGGTGGTGAGTCCGTCACCGCCTTTTATGTCCAAGCCAACGATATTAATTCGTACATAAGTTTTTATAAAAACCCATTGGTACGGCCACTTGAGGACTGAACTCGGGTCTCTTGACTCGAAATTCCAACCACCCAACCACTCGGCTATCGTGACTGTGACTGTATTAATTTAAAAACCTATAATATTGTCTTAAAGTTTTTTTATTACTTAATGATATCTCATAAATATACACTAAATAAATGTAGATACAATTATATTTTTCGAAGGGTGCCTATGCGCAGCTGTGTACACTTGACAGGCTGAAATGACGACATATGACGTTCATAAAAGAATAAAAAAATAAAGTACTAACCGGTTGAAATGTTTCCTGAAGATTCCGCTGGTACAGTACAGTGCAATAGGATTAACGCAACTGTTAAGAAATGATAGACAAAATCCAACGATGCGTAATGCATGCCACCATCCGTTGTAATCGTCCTGAGCTGTTGGGCTGAATGTTCCAATTTTAAATATTTAAAAAAAAAATATATTGTCTTATTCTTAACAGCCAGCAAATATACAAATGTTGGTAAGCGGCGACTTTGAAATACTCTAATAAATACTTTGAAAAACTCCGTGAAAAGGAAGCATAGTTTCACTTGCTATTCTTCTCTCTTCTCCCCGAATTCATTCATGGTGTCAGGCAACGCAGGAACATCTACTATAGTTTTATGAATGTGTGACGTACACGGCCGGCACGGGCGTTGGTGATCACTTACAACGAGGTAACTGACGGGTTGTTTACACCTTCATTTCATATCTTGACTTTTCGAATTTTAAACTTTTTTATGAGTTAAAGTCACAATAGCAGAGTGCTTGGTTAATCGGATTTGAGTTCGATCCTTAGGTGGTAGGCTCGTAGCAATAGGTTTTTTTTTCGAAACTTATGCACGATTTATATTGTTGGATAGGGCATAAAGACAGCGACGGGCTCACCACTTGTGTCCCAAAAAAATTCTCTCGGTGGAAAATGAGACGAAAATGGTTACTACATCTATTGGATATCTGCAACGTCTTTGGAACAAAATAGTTTACAGATTGTTTGTCGCTCGTGGACTAAGGTGGAATGTCACACGCTTTATTAATAATTAATAATTACTTAGGGATCAATATAATGAATGTGATGTTGTACCTATAAATGTATGTATTTAATTCTTATCATTATTATTTTTAAAACTCGAAATTTGGTATGCTACCATTTATTTTATGTTTAGATTCAGAACTTCGTATTACACTATGTATTCGTTTTTTATGCATACCGTAAAAAGTTCATTATAAGATACATGCCTTCCCATAATTCTACAGATGAAACACCTTATAAATTTGGCGCTAATGTCGCTATGTAGTTTACTACGTACTTTACTACTACTACTGCGTAGTTTTCGGGTATTTCGGGTGTAGATTTATTTATATTTATTTATCTTCACGCACAATCCCTGACGGGGTAGCCAGAGAGAACAGATCGCCAAGTGTCACAATCCCTACATACTTCTTTCGCTTCTTTCAGATTCATCACCTTCTTCATACATGCACGTCTAGGTATCCGAGTACTCTTGACCCTCCCTTCTTCGAGCAATTTGCTCACATGGTCTTCCAAAGTTAGTCTCGGTCTACCTCGACACCTTTTAATATTAACTTTCGCGCTATATATTTTCTTCACCATTCGGTCTTCACTCATTCGCTCAACGTGCCCGAACCATCGAAGCACGCCCTTTACCATTTTTGAGACAAGGTCATCTTTCAAACCTGCCATATTGTGAATCTCTTCGTTTCGCTTTCGGTCGGCCATGGTAAGGCAGCACATTTTACGAAGAGATCGCATCTCCACTGCATTCAACCTGCTTTTATGCTTCTTGTGGCATACCCAGGTTTCGCTGCCATATAACAAAGTCGGTACCAACACTGCGTTATGTATTGCAAGGCGTGCACTTTTCACAACGCCTTGCCTTTTGATTAACGCAGTCAGGGCACCATTGACTTTGTTCCCGGCAGCGACAAGCCTGTCCACATCTAAATCACATCTTCCATCCCGGCTAAACGCACTCCCCAAGTATACAATTCCATTCACCTGTTCTAGACATTCCTGATTTACCCATTTTTTTTTGATTTTTCAATTTTTTTTTGATTTGTCGGGTGTAGATATATGATTTTATTTTTTGCCAACCTTCAGGTGAGACTTTATGCCATTTTGAATACGAACTTGTGATGCAAGAATATGTGCACACTTACCAGTAATAGAACCACATCATGAAGACATGGGATGGAAGAAAGCAGGCCGCGAAGACTAATACAAATGCTAATACTGTTAAGGCTACTTTTCTACGTGCTCGCATCTAAAAAGAAAACATGTGTAATAAAGGCAACCCTCAGAAAAAAAGTTTCAGATTACTTCTATTTTTCTATTCTTTTAAAATAAATATTACACATAATTATTTCCTGTTCTAATAGTTCCGTCAACACGTGGTCCAGACTGTGAAAAAAACGCCTCAGGTTAGATCCCGCCATTCGACTATTGTCGTGAACCACTCCAGACACAAGCATTGTAGCTTACTTGGAGCGGTTAACAGGACTACTAGTAATTTTATTTGAGATGACTAGACTTCTTTAAAAAAATGTCTTTTGGGCTAAATCCACAAAGACGTAAGCATTGATTTATTTTTAATGTTTATTTTTCAAATCATCGGATTTCAATTATGACGGAGAAGTTTTCAATCCCATACCTTACATTGCGTTGGGCTCATAACTTGTCACGTTCCCAAAGAGGCTTTGTTGGATCCTCGTCACCACTGTTAGATATAAGGACAGAGGGACAAGTGATACGATCGCTGGCTAGCTTAACACTGTTTATTAGAACACAATAGAGGTGCCGGGCGCAGCCACGCACACATACAAAATAGAAAGTGTTCAAAAGATCTTTAAAATTGTTTAGACCCCTGTATACCCCAGTGTTAGGAAAATACTCCAAGATCTAAAAAATATCTCCTGAGATAACAAATGCAGTAAGCATTATCTATTTAATAAATATTATAATAATCAATTTCATAAAATTCACGCGCAATCAATATATCTTTCGCGTACTGCACACTTTTGTACTGTTTGGAAACATTATTTCCTAACAAAGAGTGCATGCATCGTGTGACATAAGATGTAAAATAAATAAATAAAGTAAATAAATATCTTCACGCAATTCCCAATATAAGGGTAGACAGAGGTCAAGTTTAGACAATTAAGTCCCTTTGACTCACCTTCCACCGGCGATATTTTCGGGACAACGTGACAAGTGGTGAGCACGTCGCCGTCTTTATGTTCAAGCCAACGATGAAATTCGTACATAAGTTTTTGAAATACTCATTGATACTGCCACCTGGGGATCGATCTCGGGTCTCTCGACTCGAAATTCCGACCACCCAACAACTCGGCTATAGTGACTCAAGAAGTGTGTTGTTTTTTTCATTTCTGTTGCCAATTGAGTTCACTTACGCATATGACAGTAAATTCTTGTAGCTTTAAATTATTTAAAAAAAAAAAAACTTTAAATTATTTCTTTTGTAAAATAAAAAAATAACCTCAGCCATGTGTACAATGCATAAACAATAAAATAAAAAATCATATAAATTACCTGTCGATGCGTTCCTTGCATTTCACCTGGCATATTGTGTGTACTAAGCACAAGGTGTCGTGCCATGAGAATATAGAAGAGAGCGATGACGGCTAAAGGTACGGAATAGTACACGAGAAATCGTACTAGTACCATGGTTTTAGGATAATTTTCGCCCCATTCTGGCGGATACGGATAGCAGACTAGGAACTAAAACAAAGAATTATTTATTATTTTATAGCATTTTATACGTAAGTTCTGTATGATGAATTTAATTTTTAATAAGCCACAACACTGGTGATTGAAAAGACATAAAGACATTGAAGTATATGAAATAATTTACACAATGTTAATTATTTGTTGAAATTAAATATAATTGTGTTAAAATGGTCTATTTACGATCTAATTCAAGACGGTGGGTCCACAATTCAGTTAATTACATTCTGTGTGACAGAAGGTCTAATAATCTCATTTTATTCTACAACAACAATTTTATATATAATTCTGCATCTCATAAAAAGTAATTGCTGCACACTAGTAGACATTTCCTTTATTAATTTATAGTCTTACTGGATTTTATACATTCAATACAGTTAATATTTAGTACAGTATAAAGTTATTCTCCTGTCCACAGATTTCCAGATATATGCGTTAAAATTCGCTTTAGTTACTGTATTGTCTTTTTATTTATTTTCAAGAAATATGGTAATTACCGATGTTACAACTTTCTTTCTTTCCTTTATGGCGTTTTTCTTCTATCGCCAATGCCATGTGGCATTTGTCAGAGTAATTATCAGCTCAGATATACTTCTGTTACGGTCGATTCGAGGTAAAACAAAAAATTTTATATGGATTATGAGATCGTTAGGTACGTAGGTATATAGTAGACCAAAAGGCGTACCGTTAAGGCGTAGCGTTAAATGTTATCGTGAAGAGCAATAACAGATTTTATCTGTCTCGGTTTTGATACTGTTCTAACACATAAAATAATGAGGACACCTTTAGCCTCAATATAAGATAATCCTTGCCTGAGCCTGTCAGTCCCATTTATGTTTTAATACCTGAAACTTTTTGGTGATTAAAAGTTTCAAGTGCCACGTGTAAATTCACCTTCATTTACCCCATTTTCTTTTCTTTGAGGCATTTTTACACCGAGGTACTACCAAAAGGTAAGGAACGAAAAAGGTAAATCACTACATTATAATTTGCGGGTAGGTTGTTCATCTTTGAGAACAATAGGAAAGATATAATTTAAAAAATGATGTTGGTCCAGTGGTATCGGCGTAAGAATATTTTTATTCCATTTTTATTCCAGAGCGTTACGTAAAAGGTAACAAAAGGGAAAAGCCCTTGAATAAAGCGGTGACGACGTAACTATCTCAAATAATACTTGACCAAAATTTCACATAATGGATAGCAGCCTTTTAGGTGATGTCTGGTACTCCGGACGGGTCAATGTAGAAAACCATGTTTTCCATGTTAGCAGACCCGAATGGGTCTGGATGTTAGTGGTACCTTACCTGTTTCTAATCCCATAACACTCCTTTCCTTTTTAATAATAATGAATACAAATAAAATAAATAAATATCTTCACGCAATTCCCAATACAGGGGTAGTAATAATCAATACAACCTTTTGAATAACTTCATAATTTCATACACGCGGTTCACAAATGATACTTACCTGAGTTGTTGGATTTACAACGAAAGCTCGCAAATAAGATCCAATGTATGCCGGGGTGGCGAGGAGTGCTGCTAGTATCCAAATGCCAACTGCAGTGGCGATTGTAAGCCGAGTAGCACGCTTACTGCCACCTATTAAAATATTAAAGAAAGAAAGAAAGAAAATATTTTATTAAATGCTAAATTAATGTTCTTACTTTTACTTAATCGTTCGTACTAATATTATTTAGTGTGAAAGTATCTATGTTTGCGACCTCCGTGGACGAGAGGTCACCACAGAGGAGAGGCTTCGCCAGAAACGAGGTTCCCGGTTCAATTTCTTAATGGGTTGACGCAGAAAACCACTTTTTCTGCATTATCCCCGGTGTTTGTGGTACCCTAATTGTTTCTGATACAATGGCATGCGTTCTTTAGCTACTTAATTTAAAATTAGAGCAATGTATGTGATGTTGACCTCATCATTATGTACATATTTATTATTATTATTATTGTATTTAGGATCGTATATTTCAAGTTTACACCTAAATTGATTCGAATTAAATTAATATATAAATTAAATAAATAATAAATAATAGATCGATGAGGCAGTGGATTAAGGACATCATCAATCTGTCTACTTGTCAGGGATAATTGTCGCTTAGGAAACGCTTACGTTTTTTATCCCAGACTATACACGATTCCTATGGAGGAAATCTGATGCGGGGGCTATTACAGGTGCTGTTTTTACACATCGTGATTATTATTAAATTAAAGAAAAAAAAGTTCAAAATTTCAACTGACTCGGGGAAATGGTACACATACAATGTTTTTAAGATCCATTCTAAGTAATGTATTTTCTTAAATAATAAATAAATATCTTCACGCAATTAATTAATTATTTCCAATACAGGGATTGACAGAGGTCTAGTCTAGACAATTAAGTCCCTACGACCCACCTTCCACCGAAGATATTTTCGGGACAACGTGACAGGCGATGACCCCGTTGCCGTTTCCATGTCCAAGCCAACGATATATTTTGTACATAAGTTTTTGAAAAACCCATTGGTACGAGCCTGCCACCTGGGGATTGAACTCGGGTCTCATGACTCGAAGTTCCGACCACCCAACCACTCGGCTATCGTGACTATTGTATTTTCTTAATTAAACTATATTTTATTCTTTCTAAATTGTTGTTAGTTTTTTCTTTATCGTTTCTTTCAGTATTGATAATGTCATGATGATATTAATTTTATTTAAAATTACTACTTGACAAAAAATCGTTCATGCGATGTAACTTAAAATCATTTATTTCAAAGAAAAAGGCGAAAGAAAAAATTAAGCCTGCCAGTTAAAACATCCATCGTCTAATTTAGAAACGTATTTTTCTTATGTTATTTTAAAGGCCTACGTCAGGATAATTTGTCCTTTGTCAAATTTCTAAAAGAGAATACGCTTAAAAAACTAGTATTATGTTACACTGATAAATTAGATTTTGTTTGCCATTTAAAGGACGAAAATGGAGCCATTCGTAAGAATACTTTTACAGTAACAAATCAAATAAAGGTATGGTTAACTTACTTATACTTTTTATTTCCATACGCTATTTTCAAAATTATGTTTATATATAATACTTGTGAAAAAAATTGCAGCCGTGCTCATCGCGTGATCGTACCAAAAACGCTTGCTGTACTTCCTCCAGGTTGGAAAAAGTCGAGCGAGAATAAAACTAACTCTCTTGACATAAGTCATTAAAATTCCTTTACTTGCATCGCGCGAGGATTCCACAGACCGACATCTACGGAAGAAATACATATATCTCCTACAAAGACTCATATTAGCGCCACTTATCCGATTCAGCTGACCCGGCCTGCGACCCTGGCCCTTGTCGAACTACCTTTGATGAGAGAGGCCGTATATGTATCAAGTAGGTACGCTACACACACAAGAGGCTTGTCCCTCTCCCAAGGCACTAAAATCAAGCAGTCAGGTCTCTTGTCATCCGCCCTAAATATTCCACAGGGCTCTAAAACCAAGGGAGTGTTATGGAGATAAAAGGCACGATAGTCGAGTGGTTGGGTGGTCGGAATTTCGAGTCGTGAGGCCCGAGTACGATCACCGGTGGCAGGCTCGTACCAATGGGTTTTTCAAAAACACTTACGTACGAATTATATAGTTGGCTTGGACATAAAAACAGCGACGGGCTCCCCACATTTTTTATAGAAAAGGGAGGTAAACGAGCAGGTGGCTCACGTGATGGTAGGTGATTACCGCCGCCCATGAACACCAGCAATACCAGAGACATAGCAAATGCGTTGCCGGCCTTAGAATGCCCCTGATGGGTCGAAGGGACTCAATTGTCTAAACTCGATCTATGTTTACCTCTGTATTGGGATTTGCGTGAAGATGTTTATTTATTTTAAAACTATTCATTAAAGGAGCCTTGACGAGACAGTCTGCACTTGTTCGGCTTCAAACCCTGTCTCATCAATTCTCATATCTCATAAATTACAACTCTCAATTAATTAATTACAGACATTAAAGCTCAAGTGAGCTTGAATTTCTGTCTATGACCTATTAAAACTTTCTACTTACCTATTGTATTGAATCTCCTAATGAAATTAGAAATCACTTTTAGTTAAATAATACAATTCAAACAAACTGGTTTAGTGCGGCAATACTGTAAAAATTAAAACGAACTCATAATATTTTTGTTTGGTTATGTTTTATAACATTATAAATCAGAATAAGAGTCTAGAGACTCGAGTTCCATCCTCAGAAGGTAGGCTACCTACCTGCTAGGAGTACCAATGGTTTTTTTTTTCAAAAGTTGTGTACGAATTATATCGATAGCTTGAACATAAAGACTGCGGCTTACCACCTGTCTCGTTCTCCAAAAATTATCATCGGTGAAAGATAGGTCGAAAGGACTTAACTATCTAGATTTCTGTCTACCCCAATATTGGGAAAAGCGTGAAATTTTTTTAAGACTTTTATAACTTGACTAGTCCTTTACAGCACTTGTGGTTATGGCGGTACTGGATACTACTAGTATTAATACTACTTTAGGACGTCAAATACGGGTGATATTTGACGCCACTGTGGTCTCGGAGGAAGCGAGACCACAGTCGCGGTGAAACACCGAAATCGGTGGGAAGTAAAAAACTTTAATAAAACGCCATGAAATCCGTCAAAATAGTTTTATTGTAATCTCTCTCTTTCTCTCTCTCTCTCTCTCTCTCTCTCTGTAAGGTCGTTCCTGACAAATTGAAAATCATGGCCATGATGAAAAACTTATTTTACATAAACCATGTGGTTCTATCTGTTTCTGATGGCGGCCATTTTCGCGATTGTATGGAATTATTACAGCGTCAGTTCTTCAACTGGTCAGGCAATTTTTTGCCTTTAGTATTTCCGTAATTGTTAACATTCTAAGCTATCATCGTGCCGACGCATAATGTGCTCCAAATAAGAGAGCAAACGTTGGTACCATAAAGAGTAGAGTCGGATATTAGCTCAAAGTTGTGACAAGATAGACAGATTTGTAATCTTGGCTGTGTAGGGTATTCGCAACATGTGTCTCCAACACAATATTTCGAAAAAGTCTATTTTTTGCCTTTCCCTTACCCTGATTGCACACGCCTCATCTCTGTACATAAAGGTTGCAAGACACGGGGCAGGCGTGATGTAATCTCCATCTTTATGCTATGACTTCTCCATTTACCTACCATTTAGGCGGAGCATTCTTCGCCATTGCAATGCGTTACTATCTCCGGCGACTGCCATCACTGCATATTTGGCATGCAAGTTATATATAATTCATCCATATTTTCCATTGTAACAAAGAAATTAAAAGCCAATGTACCATGTCCATTTCAAAGTCCTGTCTAGCGATTGTAAATACAACCCGAAAATATACTAAACTATAAATAAACTATGTACAATATGTTATAGTATGTGGAAAAGTATAAACAGTTCACTTGAATGCAAACTTCGGAAGGCATCGTAAATCCAACGAAGTAACGATTGCTTCTATTTACTGCTCGGTGTGCTATCGAGTTGGTTCCGCCAGTGTGGTTTAACAGCGCAGTAAACATCGATACAATAACAAAGTCAGTTTAAAAAACATACGGTTAGAGCAATTTTGCCGGGTGCTTTTTATTGCTTGTACATGTCGCGGCAAATTAGCTTTACGGAATTTTGATTACAGGCATATACACATATCTTTATATCGTTCTTAATGTCTGTAGTATTGTATAACAATCAAGTCATTTGTTTTTTTTTTATTTTACGTGCTTTAACATCAAGTAACCTCATGTTTCCATAAATATTCCCTCGGTTTTATAATGGAATATTTAGGACGGATGGCAAGACACCGGACGGCTTGACCTTAATCCCTTGGAAGAAGGGCAAAGCTCTTGTTTTGGGTCTCTCACATCAAGGGTACACATGATAAGGACCGGGGTCGGCATCAGAGGCAGCTTCATCGGAAGTGACGAAAAAATAAAGGAGACTACATATTCGTTCCATTTGCCGTAGAGACGATCGATACCTGGGGTCCTCGCGCGATGCAACTGGTCGTAGCCGGTAGTGACAAGAGAGCTGGTACTTTTCTGGCTCAACGGTTAAATCTAGCCATTTAACGTGGAAATGCAGCCAGCGTTCGTGGTACCATGCCATGAAGAGTAGAGCTGTACAATTACTGTAGATTTTAGTTAATACGTATTCTAAATATAAACATTAATTTGTTAAAGTTATTAGTTTAGTGTTTGCGTTTTTTTCCTCGACTTCTTCAATGGGTAAACTCCATGGATGATTGGAAAACACACTGGTTTTCATGGTGTTTTCAGCTTCGGGATTTCGGGTTTGATTCCCGGACGGGTCAAAGATGCAAACCATTTTTTCTATAATTTCTCGGGTCTGGGTGATTGTAGTATTCTCGTAGTTTGTGATTCCATAAGTGCACTAGCAACTTTGGAATCAGAGCAATGTATGTGACATTGTCACTGGCTATTAGGCATGCCTTTTAAGTTCTGTCGTTTCTATATATTCCCGGCAATTTTCTGTTCTATATTCGAATCTATTAAAACTTTTAATCTCAAAATAGTTGAAAGTATTAGGATTAATGCTATTGTTAAGTCATAGCGTCGATTGGAAACTGTCAGGTCACTTACGAAAATGAATCTTTCTAAGGAAAATATTCTACAACTTCAGAAAAGGCCTGACACCGCTTCAGTATTTTGAAGTGCTAACATCTGTGTTCAGTTATGAATCTTCATATCTGCGGAATGTCGGACGCTGATATGTAGAATTCTAGCGTGAACATAATAGTGTTAGTGACAAATCTCGCGAAGAACGCCCAAAATCCAGTTGCAATGAAGATATCATTTCTGTGCGACAGCTAATTCTTAAACGTCGTCTCGTGACGTACCGAGAGATAGAGGCTCTGTTAGGCATCTCAGGGACAACCATTCAGAAGATCTATGAAGCGCTTGGTGTGAAAAAGCGGGTTTGCCATTGAATAACGCATCTGCTTTTCGACGATACAAGGCGGCACTCGTCAGATGGTGTAATAAAACTCTGCAAAGTTCAACCGGGGAGAGTCAAATCATGTCTCTAGGATCTATACCTACGATTCTGTTTCCAAACTGATTCCAATAATCTACAATCTGGGTTTTCAAGACGAGCCACTGCCGTCTAAAGTTCTTCGTTCTCGAAGCACTTCAAAGAAGATGATGGCCACGTACGTTGGAAAAATCGGTCATGTTGCGACTATTTTACTTGAAGATCGTAGAACGGTTAACGCAGAGTAGAATACCACAGTTTGTGTACCACAACTCTTCGCAAAACTTCGAAAAACTAACTCAAAGCATCGCATCCATCCTGCACCACGACAACGCAATCTCACACAGCGCTCGTCAAACGAGTACTTGAATTTGAACGAGTATTTGAAGCAGGCGAAAGTACAAATTCTTGAACATCCACCATACAGTCCTGACCCTTGATGAATTCCTTACATTTCCTAAAATTGAGATGAGTCTTCGTGGTTAAAGGTTCCAGTCCAGTGAAGAAGCAGTCGACGCTTTCAAGTCAGCTATTTTGAAGATCCCCACTTTAGAGTGGAATAAATGTTATAATGACTGGTTACAGCGAATCGAAAAGTATATTAAGCTACGGGGTAAATACTTTCAAAAACAGTAAAAAGTGCCATAAGGTTCAAGATGGTATTTTTTCTTCTTAAAAGGCATGCCTCGTATGTAAGTATTTATTATTATTTAAAAAAAATTAAACATTTATAAAGTATTTTTTTATTTTTATAAAAACTTACTAACTTGGTACGTAATTAAAAGAAGAAACGACTAGATTCCCAGGAGAATGTGAGGTATCGAAGAGTTTTATCAAAACTTAGCTATGACGTCACAGAGCGATAAAATGAGAGGCAAAGGGACTAAACTGACAAGCTCTTTGATCAATCCAATATTGGTCCTTTGAGTATTCAGTCGTGAGCTTGTTGTAGTTTTTTATCTTCACGAATTTATCTGGATAATATAAAAACTGAAGTAGTATATTTAGACAGTTAACATACATACATACATATATAGGAACAACATCAAATGCCTTGTTCCGATCATCATAAGCACTTAAAGCACTTTTAGTATAGAATCGGAAATATCGAAGACACCACAAACAATCAGACCCGAGAAAATGTAGAAAAAGTTATTTTTTCTACCGTTTGTTTTACCGGAATTTTGCTGTACTGAAAAGTTGTTTTTACCAGATTCGATTCCCGGACGGGTAAGGTACCTCAGGTATGGCGACACCTTGAAAACCAATGTTACGCCACTCGCCCACAGTGGTCGTCGAATTAAGTCCTTTAGACTCACTTTTCACCGTAGCTTATTTAGGACAAGTGGAGAGCGATCTTAGTGCCCGAGCCAACGGTAAAATATACTTATATTCAGACTCTTATATATTTACATAGGTAAATATTCATCCATACATGTAAACATCCACGATTCGAGAAAATAAAATCATATTTATCACAAAAATTCTTGATGCTCCTATTATAGAAGTTAAGATCTCAACGGTGAAAATAAACTGATTCAAATTCGCCTTCCTAATCGAAAATACATCAACTTGGCACAGATATTTGGCATGCATTGCTAATGTGTTATGTGGATGGATTCATATTGAGTGCACAAATAGTTTTAGACAATAACTTTCTGTTCGATATAATATATACTAGTAGCAACCTCCATTTGGTGAACGTAGTATAGGATGACTCCGCACAACATAGAGTTACAACTTGTAAATGTTGCAGGATGCCGATGGATGCAGGTTACTGAGAGCAGTACTTGAGGGATATTTTGAGAAAAGTTAGTTTTCAGCAGTGGACCCCTTGACAGGCGGTAAATAATAATAACAAGAAGATAAAATATTTAGAATATGCCAAATTAGTCCTTTTTTTGCCTTTGAAAGTAAGGCTTACAAAGTAAAGGCTTACATCTGCCCATAATTGGACAGATGTTTTTAGGAAGATTTTTTTATTACTTTTATTTTTCTTTTGGAGCATTTACTAAACTTTTGGAAAATATATAAGATAATCTGACGTTTGATATGAGAAGTGTAAGTAAAACGAGCCATAAAACTATGAAAGAAATAATAAGAAGAAAGATGTTTATAATGTCAGAGAATAAATAATTTCAATAAATTTCATTAATTTCATATATCTTTATACCCAAGGGTTTTCAGTTTTGGGGTCTAAGAGTACGGATTTATAATGAAAAGAAGTTACTATTACGAAACTTAAATTAAAGAAATGTGAAAAATAATGACAGATGTTTCTAGGAAGATTTTTTATTAGTTTTATTTTTATTTTGGAGCATTTACTAAACTTTTGGAAAATATAAAAGATAATCTGACGTTTGATATGAGAAGTTTAAGTAAGACGAGCCATAAAACTAAGAAAGAAATAATGCGAAGAAAGATGTTTACAATGTCAAAGAATAAATAATTTAAATAAATTTCATTAATTTCATATATCTTTATACCCAAGGGTTTTCAGTGTTGTGGTCTAAGAGTACGGATTTAAAATGAAAAGGAGTTATATTACGATACTTAAAGAAATGTGAAAAATAATGACAGCAAATTCTGATATATGAATTGTGTAACTGAACTACGAAATATTTCTCAGATGCAACGTAATTATTGTTCGTTCACTCAACCAGAGTGACCACAACTTCCAAATGCTATTCAATTACTAAGTTTAACTGAACGAGCTGTAACGTACCCTAACATAAACAGTTTGAGATTAACAATCCAGAAAATGGAATACTTGACGTTTATATAGCGACGTCTCTTTCTGACGTAGCGATGTTGTTGTGTGTGAGCGAACAATTCAAATTCGATTGACACTAAATAAGGTTCTGGTGCAATAAAACGTCGAGTTTAGAAACTGAAATTAAAGTGCAAAGGAATTGAATTGCATACTGTAAATAATTCTGTTGGACGTCCTTCTTTGCTTTTAGCTATTAGCTAATATAAGGGCATTAACTCAAATAATTTCATTGTGCTGCTACATTTAAAAATAAAAAAATAAATCCATAAAAATCTTGTTATAGAATTTGAAACTATGAAAACTCAATACTTGATAAATACGTTAAACAGCAAAGTCATTGCTTTGCAAAAAAACTGGTTTAAAAGATATTTTACTATTTAATATGACTTTTTTACGCATGGGCTGGTGCCAACATCATTCGTATATTTGGTGGCAGAAGTGGTGAAATCACTACTGTGGTCAATTTAAAAGTCGACATTTCTAATTATCTGCTGCCCGGTGTTTTATAAAAGTTCACTGCAGGTATATTGATTGGACCTATACAATTGGACTTTAACGTGTCAACTTATCACTAGTCTCTTTAATTTTTATCTTGTATTTTCCGAGATGTCTATCTCGCCATCAGTCGGTAGCTATTGCCATTTTTAAGAATTACGATACACCATACGTAACAATAACGTACGTAACGTCACTATTTTATTATCAATGGTGTTGCGCGATTCGGAATAACAATTGTTTTCCATTTGTCCTAAAATTCGTTATAAATGATATAAATTATTACTACTGTTACCTAACTACTATTTATATATATTTAACCTGCGTACGCCATGCTGCACTGCACCGCAAGTGCATGACTGAACTTTTGACTTTAACACAAAGGCCGCGATACCAATCACGTTGTCCCAAATAGGTTTCGGTGAAAGGTCCGTCGAAAGAACTTATTTGTCTAGACCTCTTATCGAGCCCAGTAGTAGGAATTGACGTGACGATATTTATTTATTTACTTATTCTAGTCATAAAACATGTCATACCGTTTATATGAATGCGTTAAAATTTTCAGATTTTAACGCGTTATTAAAATGTTTATACAAACTCAAATTGTTTTATTTAAAATGTGTAGTATTCGCGTAAATACAAGAAATCATTATAGTCATACCTTTTCAATCACCGAAGTTAACTGAAATAGACACACCAATACGGGTTAAAAGTGTAAAGAACATCTGGGCATAACAAAGATATCGGTACGTTGATCATTCGCCAACGAAAACAGACATGTCGATGATACGCTGTTTATCGACAGTTTTATTTTCATTTTGTCGATAGAAGACAATACACTTGAAGCGTATGTTTGCGCTGGAAGTTAAGCACGGACATCTGGTACAGTTGATTTCTAGAGTGCGTTTATTTCGGGATTTATTGCAATAACACGGGAGCCATGGAGCTTTTGTTAACAGCGTTTCAGTTATGTAAATTTTCCTTTCGATTATAATTAAATTCTCTACGATATAGTATAAAAAAGGAGATAAGCGAGTGAATTCGTGTTTAATGACTAATCACGATACTGAATTTATTATTTTAAAGTCATCTTTATATCCATTGTAAATGTTTATAAGTATAATCTTTTTAATATTACGTCATTTGTGGACAAGTCTATCAAAATAAATCATTTACGTAAGTATCGTCTTTAAAATCGTTTATGTACTGGATCAATACAGAGGCCGTATATTATATACGTTCCTTTTTTTTAAATTTACTGTCTTAAAACATCCGAAGTATTAAATGAAATTTCTTACATTATTCTCGGCGACTTTCGTGGACAAGTGGAGTATACGTCGGTTTTCATGTTGTTGCCAGCTCTGAGTTCCAGGTTTCGATTTCCGGTCAACGCAATGTAGAAAAATAAAACTTTTTCTACGTTGCCTCGAGTCTGGGTATTTGTGATTGTGTGTAATTGTGTGTTGTACTTCTTGATTTTTAGCGATCTCTTCTATTAGTTTCATTATTTTCTCCACACAAGTACGTTCGTACCTTCTCTTCTTCGAGCTATTTGCTCATATGTTCTTCAAAAGTTCTGAACACTCCTTGAATATTTTTACAATATTTCTCTTCTTCTCTTCGGACCAGGTAACATATACCTTTTTATATTTGCGTGCGGAATATTGCGAAGTAATTTTTTAAATAACAACTTATATATTTTAAAGTAAGATCTCCTGTCGAATCTGCCTTTTTTTCATGTCAAATTTTCATTTCGTAATCGGCAGGACTGCGTAATACCGAATATTTTACGAAGAGATTGCGTTTCCACTGAATTAACTTTGCTTTTACATTCTCCCTACGCAAAACTTACGACTTTATCATAATAATAAACCTATGTGAGATTACAGTGACACAATATGGAAGGTCAATAACAGCACTGCGTTGTCTGTTTTCAGTAATATAGACAGAGTACCATTGGCTTAGATCCCGGCAATAACGCGCCAGTACTACGTGAACCACATCTTCCGTCAACGCGAAAATCACTCGTCTAGAATACAATTTTATGCTCTTGTGCTATGTATTCCGGACTTACTTCGTTGACGTTTTGTCTTTTTCAAGTATATATCTATCTCAGTTTTCTTGGTATTCAAAGGGAGACCAGTATAAGAATAATACTGTCGCTATCCTTGTAGTTATTGGACGGCTAAATGACTGAATATCTTAGAAGGGCCTCTGGAGGAGACGGATTGCAAGATACGTGCAGTTAAATATGGAGTATTTCTTCTCCATTATTTTTTCTACAAGCAGCTAACAGTTTATAATATCAGCAAAGATTTGCACCAAGGTGATAGGCTCACCACTTGTCACTTTGACCCAAACAGGCATCTGTTAAAGGTGGGTCGATAGGATTTATTGGCAGGCCAATGTAATCTGGAGACCTCTGTATACCCGAGTATTGAGGATATGCTTTAAGATAATAACTTGTTATTTAAGTTTTACACGACAACATGCTATAGATCTCAAATAAAATCGAGTGTTTGTCCTTTGTGAACATTTATAAAGACGGGCCTCTGAGAAAAGAAACATAAAGATGTCATAATACAATTACATTGCACTATTCTGCAAGCAAAATAAAAGGTATATGTTAACTGATCTAAAAAGAAAAAGATCACACTCCATTCCACAGATGCATACGCTAATTCTACAAGATATATTACCACCATTACTCTCGAAACCAGATGACATACCATCACCAAAAACGTGACAATTGTTTCACCTCTAAACAAGGCATTATCAAATGTGGCATAATTGTATAGTAACATCTTTACAATAATGAATTCCCGCAAAGAAACGCCTGTGTCTATTAACTAGCAGAAAAGAAACATCACAGTTGTCGAATAAAGCCGGCTGCAATATAACGGGTGTTTGCTGTGTTAATATATCAAGGGCGTTACGAACATAATTAACGACAGCTTGAAACGGTCTTCCATAGACACGTGTAATATTATTTTTCTTTATCAAACTCATCTCGCAACGACATGCTTATGTATTAGGATTTTTACCATTTTGTGAACTGTGATGACATTTTTAAAAATTGAATATTCCACAATTATTTTTGAATGAATTAAATATTCACTACAAAAAACTAGGCAACAAAAGAGGGTTTTTTTTCAATTCGTTTTCCATAAGTCACGATAGCCAAGTGGTTCGGTTGTGGGAATTTCGAGTCGTGCGATCCGAGTTCGATACCCAAGTGTCAGGCTCCAACCAACGAGTTTTTCAAAAACTTATGTACAAATTATATCGTTGGCTTGGACATAAAGGCGGCGACGGGCTCACCACCTGTCACGTTGTCCCGAAAATATCTTCGGTGGAAGGTGGGTCCAAGGGACTTAATTGTCTAGACTAGACCTCTGTCTACCCCTGTATTGGGAAGTTAGTGAAGATATTTATTTTTATTTTATTTTAATTCGTTTGACGCAGCAACCATCTTAGTTTTAATAGAATGAATATTGAGGTTGCATGAACTTCATAGAAAAAAATATCTTAAAAATTTACCATAAAAATATTTATAGTTTTTTCAATACCAATAACTCTCTTAACTTAAAATATAAGCTATAATATAACGGAAAATATATTCGATTTATTTAGAACTCAATAAACGATTGAGTTCTAAATAAACGACTTGGGTACATTACTCATTATTTACAAATTTCATAGATTATAACATGAGTAAGTATTTGAAAATCCCATTCATGGTCAGTGTGTATTATTGTAAAAATAGTTTATGCGAATTCTCCGCCTTTAATAGATACTAGAGATGATGCACGTCTATAAATACGGACTAACTTTAGTGTTGCATTATGCATTTGCAATATTTTACGGTCGATTTCAATGATCTCTCTATGGCTGGGTTTGATTTGTTAACGTGAATAGAATTTAAACATAACATACGTGCAGATGATATGTAAAGGGATTCTTAAAGAAATTTAATCCTTAAACAGTTTGACGACCGCCGTAGATCAATGGCGTACACGTTGATTTTAATGATATGGCCAGCTCTGACGTCACGGGTCGATTCTCGGTTTGGTCAATGTAAAAAACACTTTTTCAAAATTTTCTCGGGTCTGGGTGCTTGTACTAAAGGTATCATTGTTTCGTTACCCATTTCACTAATTTAGAACGGATTCAATAAAAATCCTCTCCAAAGTATATATTTTTATATAATGAGGTGCAAAGTTGGGAGGCTCGGCCAGTACTAGAATATTTACATAAAACACTCACCGGTTGCGTGGAGCTTCCGTAGCGGATCAACAATTGCGAAGTAGCGGTCGGCGGACAATGCGGTCAAAGTGAACACGGAAACCCCAATGCTGACGTCCTTGGCCGCCTCCGACACGCGGCACACGGTCGAGCCCCACGGCCACGACTCCACGGTGTACACGATTGATGTGAATGGAACGCACGTGATGATCACTAAAAGATCTGCCAATGCCAAAGACAATATGTACCTGAAAATAAAGAAAGAATTAAGAAATTGGAAAAAGAAAGGAAACTTTTTATTTTATACATACATACATACAATCACGCCTCTTACCCGTAGCGGTAGGCAGATACCACTTCTTTCCACTTGCTACGATCCTTACATACTTGTTTCGCTTCGTCCACTTTCATTACTCCCTTCATACATTATTTTCGATTTAGAGTACTCTTGACCTGGCCTTTTTACAAGACGTCTCTGATTTGATCTTGAAACGTCCACCTATGTCTTTCCCTAAATATATATAAATATATATGTTTACTCCTAGTATATTACGTAGTAAGTATATAATCACACAAATGTTTACTACGAAACTACATTCGGATCTCCTAAGCTTAGTAGGTACCCCGCCTAAAGAGATCTACAGACATTAAGTCCGCCTTTCGTAATCTTTTTTTTAAGGACTTTCAATGAAGATTAATTAAATGAATTAATAACTTTAACAGTACACTCACGTGTTTGGTACATTCCTCATGGCCTTGTGTCTGATAAAAACGGCTACCAACGTCCCATTGCCGACGACCCCGACGATAAAAATTAGCGCGAATAGCAGCGGGACTATATATGTCTCTGGTCTCTCATAGTACGGTTGGTAGGTCTCGGAGCTGTTGAGCTCTAACGTTTCGTTATAATCTTCCATTGTGCATAGTATCTGCAAAAAGAGGACATTATTGCAGTAGGACGGATGGTTCTAAACGTTGTTACAAGTGGTTCACTCTCTATCTCTCTTTTCTCCTAATTTTATATGTACGGAAATCAATAAAGTAGGAAGTAAAAAAAAATAAAAAAAATAAATAAAATAAAAATAAAAAATATCAATAAAGTAGGAAGTAAGGTTTTGAAAATTGTTACAGATGGTTAACACTCTTTCTCTTTATCTCTGCTGAGAAGCAACGGTCTCGACTTAATGCCTTATAGCATTCTCTACCAGGCAACCCTGGGCGAAACAGAGAATCAACGGCAAGTGTAGGGGTGTAATAATCTCAATAAAATATTATTTAACAGATATATTTATCTTTTATATTAATGAATCATTTACTTATTAATAAATATTATGACATATTTATAAATATTACTTAAAAATACCATGTATAACGCGTTTAGTTTCATTTAGGTAGTTATTATTATCAGTTAGTTTCATATAGTCTGCAACCCGAACTAAGTCGAGACTTAATAACAACAATAATATACGACAACGAACAACTTAAGGTTTCTTACTTAATTATCTATCTACATATATGAGATAACACCTAATAAATAATACATTGCTCTGATGCCAAAATAATCAGCTAAAGCACTTGTTATGGACTCGGAAACAACGAGGGCACCACAAACCCCAGTAAATGTATTTTTTCATACACTCCGAACCGGAGACCTGACATATCGTGCATGAGGTCGGCAACAACGTGGCAATCGAACCCGGGACCTCAAAGATAGCGTCGACAGAGGTCGTCAACAACATGATACTTAGTTCTCTTAAATTCATTATAATCTTTGACAATGCGAAAATAAACACAAAATGTCTCCCGATTCCAAACATTTCCAGAAGTGTATTTATTTTAAATTTTTCAAGGAGCAGTTCTATCAGACTAAGAATTTTCATTAATGTCACATTTTCACGACGATAAGAAGCAATGTTGCTTCCGTAGCGCATGCAATGAAAATAATAAAATAAAAATAAAAATGCTTTTGTTTGGAACATTAAATATATGTTTACAATTTATATTGTACGATAATAACCTTAGTAAAAACTGTGTCGTTGCTATTAACGCCCATCCTCCTAGTGTAAGCGTTCCAACTATACAAAATTTTTACTTTAAATAATAAGAAAAAAATGAATGCGTGTAGTGCGTGACATATTTGTGTATACGTGTGTGCACGCTTGTGAGCGCGCGTACACGCGAATGTGTGTGTGTGTGTGTGTGTGTGTGTGTGTGTGTGTGTGTGTGTGTGTGTGTGTGTGTGTGTGTGTGTGTGTGTGTGTGTGTGTGTGTGAGCGTGTGTGTGTGTGTGTGTGTGTGTGTGTGTGTGTGTGTGTGTGTGTGTGTGTGTGTGTGTGCAGGTGTGTGAGTACATATTTGTGTTAAGTGAGTAAGTTTTCAGTTTCCTCATAATTAAGACCCAAAAGCCATTCCGTGATTTTAGCCTTACATTCTCTCGAAGTAAGTGGGTAAATATAAGTCAATTTATTAACCCTGTTATATAGTTTAGGACTAAGGTAAAAACAATGTCGATTTGCGACAGATAGGCTAGAATTTACTGGTTGATATACTCGATCGCCTCTACGCTTTTTTTATCCAATTCGAGTTAATAATAGAGCTGTGCATGTTTGCGTAAAATGACCCTCAGCATAAACAATTGTCTGACACTTAAAATTTTGCACAAAGCATAGAGATCTACTGTAGGGAATCGCAATGGTTTAAAAGTCATAACCTTTGGTACTGCTCTCTGAGCTCTTTCCAATCTAAGAAACTGGGTCTTACCGGAACCACCCCATGCAATTATACAATAATTTAAAATGGATTGTCCTAATGCGTAATACACTGTTTTCAGAGTTATAAAGTCTGCAGATGATCTTAGATTTTTAAACACGTATATTAGCTTTCTTACTTTATATATTAACGAGTCAATTTGTTCCTTCCAAGATAAAGTACTGTTGATGATTACTCCGAGATATTTAACTTTATTTGAACAGGCAACAGTAAAACAATCACAATTCGTGTCTGTGAGGTTATTACAGGAGTGAGCTTTTATAATAAGGGGAAAGTTAGGTAAGGATGATGATTTTAAAGCAAAGGGTAAACATGTCGTTTTATCTAAGTTCAAAGACAGAAGATTTAAAGAAAGCCATCTCATTACTGCCATCAATGCCGTTTCTGCATACATGCGCGTTTCTAACCAGTTTTTACCTTGAATAAGTAAAGCTGTATCATCGGCATAAGTTATAATTTTACAATTTTTTAGATTCAGGTTGCAAAGATCATTTAAGTATATAAGGAACAATGTTGGGCCAAGAACACTGCCTTGCGGAACTCCGTATGTTAGTGGTTCATCCTGGCTTCGGCAATTTGCAATACTGACAGTTTGAGATCTGTTATAAAGATAACTTTTAAAAATATTTTGAGCGACACCTCTTATACCTATACGTTCTAATTTTTCCAATAAAGTCGTGATACAAACCGTGTCGAAGGCTTTTGATATATCTAAAAATATACCGATAGTCTTAAGTTTGGCAGTTAAGTTTTTATTAATCGTGTCTGTAAGTTCCACTACTGCATCCTCAGTAGACTTACCTGATCTAAAACCGTATTGATTATCGCTGATTAATTTTTTACTGTTCAAATAGGAAATTAGCCTCTTATTCAGTATCTTTTCCAATATTTTGGAAAAAACTGAAAACACTGATATTGGCCGATAATTGAAAATACATTTCCTATCACCAGATTTATAAATAGGGTGTACAAGAGCCTTCTTAAATGTCTTAGGAATATTCCACGAGTGAGACAGAGATTGAATGCATGAAGAAGGATAGGTATAAGTATGTGTCTTGCAGATTTTACTATTGATGTAGGTATGTTGTCCCAACCCTTTGCTGATGTATTTTTTAGGTTAAGAATAATATGTTCAATTTCTTCGTAGTCAGTACTTAATAAAACCATTGAGTGTAGTGATGTAATTAAATTTGGCTCTGTATAATTTTTAATATTTAACGATCCTTTTAGTTTTTGAAGCTAGCATTTTACCGACATTGGAAAAGTATTTATTAACTTCATCAACTGAACAAGAAGGATCATTATGTATGTTTAATAACTCATTACAATAGGGGGAACTGTTATTAAAATTAGTAATTTTTTTAATTAGGTCCCAAGTGGCTTTTGGGTTAGTTTTTACTTTTTTAAACTCTTTACGCTCATATTCTCTTTTAACTTTCTTTAACAATTGATTGCAAACATTTCTATAACGGTAATAAGTAACTCTAGCTGTTTCGTTCAATGAATTTTTTTTTGTTTTATAATATAATTTATCCCGATTTCTTATGCAACGTAAAAGGCCAGGGGTAATCCATGGCTTAATTATTCTTTTTTTACTTGAGATGATCAAGCTATGTTAATTACTTTTAACTATGTTAGAAACCATTTCAACTAATAAGTCTGAAGCAATTTCAGGGTCATAACTCTTTAATATAACAGAGAAATCAGTTTTTTCTAATCCAGCTACACAAGCTGATTCATTTACTTGCTCTCTTGTTAATTTATATTGACTTATCTTAGTTTTTATATCTAAAAAACATACGACAGGTGCATGGTCTGTGATAAAAGAATCGAAAACTAAAGTTGTTGCATGATGTTTTGTTCTAAGAATCACATGATCAGGGCATCGATCATTCCTTGTCGGAAGTAAATGTGCGGGCATCATACCGTGGCAAGCTATTATATCCAAATATGTGTCTGAGGATGGATCTGAATCTTCTGCTTTAATATTTATATTTAAATCACCAACAATAGCTATATTATCAATTGACTTTAAGTCATTTAATGTATTATCGAGACAATTTATAAAATGATCAATATTTTTTGTGAAGGAGACCGATATAATGCAATCACTGCTAGCTTATTTGATAATTTCAGTATTAAACAATTTGCATCTATGAATACTGGTAATTCAATAGAACATGATAGTTTGTCATTCACGTATGCAACTATTCCTTCGTTTTGTGTAAGATAATCGGTCTTATATGAGTTATATCCAGTTAGGGTTGGAATAGTAGGACACTTACCAACAGCCAACACTCCGTTAGAATAATAATGTCGAATTCAATATTGGTTCTATTTAAAAGAATTAATAATTCATTAAAGTTTTTACCTAAGCTTCTAATATTAACATGAAATATTTTTAACAAATTATTGTTATTTATGAACTTAAAACAGTTGTCAGGAGAGCATATCGATGCATCAGAAACATATAGATTTTCTATTTCACTTATAATTTTTGTACTTTCATCCATTTTGAGTTAAAGAGTTTAGCAATTGAGCAGTAATATTACAAAGGGCCGATAGTATTTCAAATATGAGATCATATGTAAATTTGTATGTATGTAAAATGTGTGTATTTATGTGTGTATGAAGTGATTGAATTGTTGTGGGTTTATTCTTATATACTAAGATAGAAATAATCAATACTATAACCAAAAGAAAACCCAAGAAAATACAATTATACAGCTTATGAAGCTGTTGCATGAGACTAATATTTTTTCTTGGTATAATGTATAAACAAAGTTTCTATTCTTGCATACAAGAGTTTACAATTAAAAAAATAATAAACAAAACTAAAGCGAAACTATGAGCATGACAAAAATAATTTTCTACGAATTTGAGGTAAATGGAGCAAGAAATTGATAAATTGTATAAAAAATAATAAAATAATAATAGTCACATTCCTTGTTGTAAATTGGTCAAGTCGTGTTCTTCTTTGATGAGATTCAATGTAGCACCCTCCGACTTGCGCAAAAAGATTTTTCCCTTTGAAACCCAACAAAATTTATAGTTGTTTATTTTGGCGTAATCTCGAGAGAGATAGAACAATCTCTTCATTTTAGGTGTTAGGTTTTCATTGATAAAGATAGGTTTCACAGGCCCACCCATTTTTAAATTCTCTGTTGTAAGCTTTCGTGTACTCTTTGTATATTTTTAATACCCTTTCTTTCACGAGAACGCTATTTAAATCAACTATAATAGGCTTACTCAACGGGTCTTTAGAATTAATACGGAAAATATCTTTAACGTCGTATGATTGCAAGGTAACACCCATTAACTTCATAGTTTCAACAACAGTATTAAACAAATTATCTTTGGTTTCCATTTTAATTACAGGTATATTTCTAATTTCAAGGCAGGTCACTCGACAGTTGCGCTCAACTTTTTCTAGTTTATCCTCCATTTTTTTTAAATATTTATTATTTTCTCGTCGATAGTCCTCTATCTCCTTAATTTGGTTTTTTAGAGACTCATAGCTTTGTGACAGAAAATCAACAGAGGTGCGAATCTCAAAATTTTGATTTTTTATTTCTTCAATAGCTACACAAATTTTTTCAATTTTTTTTTCTTGCTCTTGCTTAAAGTCTATGAACATAGTTTTAATCTCAGACATAAATTTTGCCAATTGGTCGTTAGAGCTATCAGTGCGTTTACGTTTAGGAAGCTGTGTACTTTGTATAGGTTTCATCCACAATAATAGTTTGTTTTTCGCTTATGGCTCAGAGCTACAATGTAAAGATTGTGACGCAACGAATAGCGTACTCGGAGGTGATCTATTAATCGGCATCTTGAATATAAGCTACTAGGCGAGCAGCGGTCAGTGAAGATTTATTACGCGTAGCAAATCAGGGCTCTGTTAAAATGGACGCCAAGCGACACTTCAATACAAAATTTCTTTACGTCAATTTTATCTTGACCCCCAGGTAAAAAGTATAACTTACTGCATACGCCGATGTGTTTCTCGTTGCACTTTTATGCACTCCTAATATTGTCGTTACATTATTTAGATAAAATTTGTAAAATAAAACACAATCCACACAGTAAACACGTCTGATCGATGCAGAGGTCCGGAGGGAAGGGGAAAAATGCAATGGTAGTTGTTGGCAGTTGGTATTTTAAGTACAAACTTAGTTTATGTATTTAGCAAATATTTTTTTTACTTTGAGAAATACTTTACGTATCTTTAGCGGAGTCAAGTACTTTGATCTCTCTGTGCAATTATTAAATAATTGATAGATATAAGAAATAAGTGACACTTAGAAGCCACGTTCTCTGCTGTACCGTGAGGACGAATTTCTTTACGAAAGTCTTTACTGCATCGAAATTAATAATTAGCTAAAAATACATTATACAGACATATATGCATACATAACGGCCTACTAAAGTATACTGCAGGACATAGGCCTCCCCTGTAGCAAGATTTGCCAGAATTGCCACGATTGGCAAGCGGGTTGACGATCGCAGTAGCAGACCAGTCGTACCTTAGACGCTGCTGCCCATCTTCAATTGGCCCAGATTGTTATCCCGCCATATATCGGTTGCCATAACGATATTCAAGGCTGTTTCCATTAGTCGCTTCATACGACACCCACGGTAAGAAAAGGAAAATTGGCAATATTCTTACACCGCTTACGGTTTCGGTTACGGAAAAAATACATTATACAAAATGTTAAAATAATCATATTCTAAGAAATTATATAACTTTCGAGTCAAGATCTAACTAGGGTCTAGTTAGGTCTCTATGTGGCAGGCTCGTACCAATGGTTTTTTTTTTAAACTTATTTACGATTTACTTTGTTAGCTTGTACATAAAAGCGGCGACGGGCTCACCTCATGTCTTCGCTGGAAGGTGGGTCGAAAGGACCTTATTGTCTAGATATCTGTGTTCCCCAGTATGTGCCTCTCGCCGTCTTTATATCCAAGCCAACGATATAATTTGTACTTAAGTTTTTGAAAAATCCCATTGGTACGAGCCTCTCACCGATCACTCGGCTACCGAGACTTCGTAAAATTAATTAATAAATATAATTATACTGAGCGTATAATTGTATTTATGCTCTCTTATGCTATATAGAAAAGAGTTTCTCATTTTTTCTGCTAACATAATATATTACTTTTATAATCTCTGAAACTAAACTATTTAAACGATACCGTGACTCCGATATTAGCTACTTATAATTTTATGTGCGTTCCTATACAACAAAAGACAAACTGAATAAAATTTTGTTACGGTTTCCGTATAAACGAAATAATAACCGGAAAGAATTTATGTGGAAAAAAAAATTTGTAATGTTCGACATTGATATTGTCCATATTAATTCAGGCGAACTTATAAGATGTCGATTCTGGCCACAACCTTTAACATCCTAAGAGGAGTTTTATTAGGAATTTTTACGAGGAGTCCGTTTTATGATATAAATACCTACGCGAGCAAAGCGATGATAACGCTATAAACGGACAATTCCCTCGCTCAAGGGATGTAATGAGATTATTTTCTCGTTAAGCTCACCCTCAAACTGTGAACTGAAATCCTAAAGATCTACAGACTTCATTATTATATACATTTAAGTTACATGTATCGAACTTTGTTTATGACAGAATCAAGAATGATCTATTGTTACTTTGGATCTCTTTTTTTATCTCGAAATTTTCTCATACTGAGCCAGTCAGAGTAGTCCTTTGTCCTTTTGACGCATATCGAAGCTTATTTGGGACATCGTGACAGTCGGTGAGCCAATTGTATTCACTGATGAACTCACAAAAAGCAATACCTGCATTGAGAAAGTCCCAATATATTAGGCTTTTACAATCGGATCCTCATTGTAAATAGTATTTTAAAATTAATGATATTTCATTTATGATGTGTTCTAGTATGTGTCCTCTATGGTACAGTTTATAAGTACTAAGCTTTAAAAAAACATTTGTAACAAATATTTTATTATATAATGTGTACGGCCAGGAATTATACGCACGGCCAAGGAGTTGAAATCTTTTCCGGTGTATATGTTTCCGGACGCATACAACCTTAAGCTCTTCAAGGTGGGG
Organism: Sericinus montela; assembly: GCA_029286605.1. Classification (NCBI taxonomy): domain Eukaryota; kingdom Metazoa; phylum Arthropoda; class Insecta; order Lepidoptera; family Papilionidae; genus Sericinus; species Sericinus montela. The sequence goes on along the minus strand of JAGSMR010000062.1, from coordinate 1,214,188 downwards.
GTATACAGGTTTCTTTCGAATAAACTTACTTCATTATAGACCTCGTCTACGCTAGATCAAGGTCAATAGTTTAACTATTGTTTTAAAGTATTGTGATTATTTAATAAGTGTATTAGGAGGTAAAAATGTGTAAAATTAAAAATCCAGGTTCTTTGTAAGACGATTATTAACTAGGGTTTTAAATATTTTTGAGAAAGTCCATAACAAAGATTTTGGTCGAGTACTCTTGTCTACTTTAAAAATTGGGATATCTGATGCAATTTTCCAACTGCAAAGGGGACTTCCGCTCGATAGCCTTGACATTACGGACTTTTATTCCATGCCGTCCCCAATACTGAGTTAGACAGAGTACGTGATAAAAAAAAGTTCTTTCGACCCACTGTTCATCGAAGACATTTTTTTGGGACAACGTAACCGGTGGTAAGCCTGACATTCATTTTTATTATGTCAAGGCAACGATACAAATCGTACATAAGATTTGAAAAAAAAAAACATTGGTACGAGACTACCACTTGGGGATCGAACCCGGGTCTCTCAACTCGAATTCCAATCACCCAACAACTCGTTTATCGTGACTACATTTTACTTAGAGACTACATAAACTTTTGATCTGACATTATTATTAGAAATTTGAAAGACTTAATAATTAAAATTTATTATGTTTATAAGGCATTAATATAATTTTTGTTATGTTTTATAAAGGTCTTAACCAAATGGTCCAATCCAGGAGTTTTTTGTTTCATGTGTAGTTTTTTCAATTTCTCGATTACTTGTTAGTTTCTAGTCATAAAATTTGCTGGTATCGCTAGTATTAATCTTAGATAATATCTGGTCTTCCAGTTTATGTGTAAACTTGTGCCCAAGTCTACGATAAATTGTTCTTACGTAGATAGAAAAATATTTATACAAACTTCCATATTCATCACAGGAAATGTTTGCCGTAAGTTGTTGAACCCGCTACCTTAGCAACAACAGCAGAGTCACAACCAACTAAACTATTGGGTTGTCTGACTTAATTTTAAAACACATTAAACTCTAAAAAGTCACGATAATTGAGTGGTTGGGTGGTCGGAATTTCGAGTCCTGAGACTCGAGTTCGATCCCTAGGTGGTAGGCTCGTACCAATGAGTTTTTAAAAAACTTATGTACGAATTATATCTTTGGCTTGGACATAAAGACGGCGATGGGCTCACCACCTGTCACGTTGTACTGAAAATATCTTCCGTGGGAGGTGGGTCAAAGGGACTTAATTGTTTAGACTAGACTTCTGTCTACCCCTGAATTGGTAATTGCGTGAATAAATTTTATTTTATTAAACTCTGAGATGTGAACCGCTAGAAAACTATAGTTTTTTGGATCTTTTACATTTTAATGTATACTTTACAACTACTTTGAAGTAACTCCTTAGTTTCAAAAGTGAAAGAAAATTGAGCATTATTGCGCTAAGTGAAAATAATTTCTGTTTCAGCAGAGCAGCAGAGCATAGTAAACTAGCTTTATTCTTTTAAGTGCAATTGGTAGATAAAGTAAGTGCAAAAGTATTATAAAATAATGCAAAATTTTTTGTTTTTTCGTTCTGTACGTGACTTGGTTCAATAGCGTTAAACGAGGAATTTTTTTGGTGTTTTAAAGGAGCTCTCACGGTTGTTATAATAATATATAGTATAGCTAGGCGCAACTTGCTTTATTATTACATCATCAGCGAACATCCAGGACTCGGGGACAAAAATTCCTATTCATCTCATTAATAATATTTGCCCTGGCGGAATTAGAAACTGTAATCCATAGCTTCGAAGGCAGGGTGACCACCAATAGGCTATCGAGTCAGCTTGTATTACCTTTGTTAATTATTTTTAATTTCCTGAAGTATGCGCAATCTAGCATTCCAAACATCATACAACACTTAAATTTCAACTGTTGCTCAAGACATTGTTCTCGTAGTATTTTATTTTGGAGTCTCATTAAAAATACTATTACTGTTTCTCTTAAACTCTAAAAAAGTGTATCATTGAGAGTTGTATTAATTATTTTTAAATATTCTAGCAAAAGTGAGACTTTTCTTCTAATTCTGATTTGTAAGATGTATGTCTGACTGTATGTTAGTATATTTCTAAATCTTGAGGCGTTATTGCATCTTCCTAAGAGGTGAAATGCTTATTGTAAAACTTTTTTTCAAGTGTTCATCGGCTGAATAAATTATTTTTTATTTGCCATCAGAGAGATTTTAATACGCTTCAAACCGAAAAATAAAAAATAGAAATTGTTAATGTCCAATAAAATTAAATCGTTTGAAGAACAATTGCTTAACTAATTTAACGAGCTTGCCGAAAACAATAAAACTAGATAAAGAATTTAAACAAAACAACGTTTTATTAGTTACATTCGGTTTAATTTTCTAAGGTAAATAGTACAGAAGTGAAACATATAACACTTTTACCGGCACGTTATGTTAAAATTTTCATTTGATGTTATTTATACGCTTCCTGTAGCATGTATCTACTGTAACATAGTAGAAAATGTTTCTTTGTTTCAAAGCCGAAGCAAACCAGATGCGCGGTAAATTCATTCCAATTATACATTGCCTTCCGTTTTATAAACTTTTGTTATAAAGTAGTTAAAATTCCTTCAATGCGTGCAAATAAACTTGTTTAAATATGAGAAAGTGTTTATTTTTGGTTTGAAGTGGAGTTATATCATGACATTTTCATTATTCATAATTTATTTTTGTATTTTCATCATTATTGGGATAATTTTCACTTTGATTTAAGGTGACTTTTCTATTTGTGTTTAGCTCTATCAATAACTTTAAATGTATATTTTAAAAGAGTCTAAGAAGATTCGGTTTATATTATTTTTGCCATGAAAAATAAGCTTTAAGAGAATAGAAACAACAAAAACTATGTTTTTTCAGTTAGAGAGTTGTCAGTTAGTTGTTGTTACCTCTTATAGAAAGGGAGTGGTATATTTTTATGACCTACCACAAGGTAAATTATGAAAATGCAATCTGTAATTTAATATAACATATTAAAATATTTTCAGGCTGAAAAGAGTAAAGAAATTTGCATAAGGAAAAAAACATTCTACATACATACATACATATATTCACGCCTCTTTCCCGTAGGGGTAGGCAGAGACCACTTCTTTCCACTTGCTACGATCCTTACATACTTGTTTCGCTACGTCCACTTTCATTATTCCCTTCATACATTATCATTACTACACTACTAAAAACATTCTACACTTTCACAATAGCTTGCTACCGATATTGGAATAAAATATTACTTTTATATTCACACGCGTAGGTTCATAAATAAACAAAACTACTTACTAGATCTATATTTAATACGAGACGTCTGTCTCCTCCGATATTTATCTTCGGGCGAGAAAATGATAAATGTTGTTTACTCTTGTGCTATCCGAATCAATCATATAGCCTTAAATATAAATATATCTTACATAATAAAAAATCTCATAGCAAAACCTTTCTCAAATGTGTCTTACATGTAAATGTATATAAAATATATACGAAAATATTTTTACTATTATTTGTATAATATTTTATAGTACGTATGATTATGTATACAGCGGCGGTAGGTTCATCTCCTGTCACGATGTTCTGAATAGGCGTCGGTGAAAGATATGTTGAAAGGAAATATTTGTATAGACCTGTCTCTAGTCCCGTATAGGAAAAATTCATAAAGATATAGATAAAAAATCGCTTGTGTACTGTACGAGTTTATATCTGTAAGGAGTATATATATTTATAGATTCATATGCAATTGTTGTTAAGTTTAATCTAGATCTGCACATCATTCCTGTTGTCTTTTCTCAGGTCTGGAAAAAGTTTAAAACTGTAATAAACTATGGCTGTAATAAACTAACTGTAATAAACTAAGGCTTTTGCATAAATTTTGTTTTTATCAGTTATATTACATTTAAGCTTTATCTATATCTAGGTAAGTATTTAAATAAAAAAAGAACATAAAATTGGTTACGTAGAAGGAAATTCAAAATATTTGAATTTCTTTTCTTCTGAGTTTGCGTTCGATGTAATGGTACTTCAGCCTTCTTATAGATCGTTAAAAGAAATAAATTTTGTTGAACAAAAAAGAAAGTTATTATATTGAAGTAATCGTTTCATAGAAACTTTTTGCCAAGTCCTTATGATTAAAAATCGTTTTTTCCTACGGTACTAGACATGACAAATATGTCTGGCAGCATTAAGTGCAGTGTGAAATCAAGAAAAAAGATTGTTTTTTGTTAAACATGTACTGACTTTTCAAAACATGCATTACTAAATTGTCACTAAAGCGGCAACGTCGTCTGCAGTATGATTAGGCAGACTAGACATCATCATTTATGTTCATCTGCAGTCCTAAATCCCCATGTTTTTTCTTTCTTTCGTTTCTTTCCTCCTCAAATCCTTATATAAAAGTAGAAGTTGTAGTATAGTACATAGTTTTGCAAGTGTAACCGCTAATAAAATTTGAAACAATAGTTTATTTGACACCACATCCCTAACAATAGCTTGGATATACATTTGACGACTTCCGTGGGCGAGTGGCGTCTCCATCTCTGAGGAAGGTTTAATTCCCTGACTAGTTAATGTAGAAAAATCACTTTTTCTATATTTTCTCGTGTCTTGGTTTTTGTGGTGTGATCAGAGCAATGTGTATGATGTTGTATATCTATTCCTATGTAACTGCCCTATCTATTTATGTATTTATTTGTATTATAATTAAATAAATAATATAAATATATACAACGCATAACTGCAGGTAAAAAGTCATTGCAGGAGCTTGGCCTCTCCATATGTTTGCCCTAATCGCTGTAGGCGTCTTCGTAAGGAAGGGTTTGCCATAAACGCCACGCTCGTCGCAAGCGGATTGGCAATCGCCACACCAGACATCTCACACCTTAGACGCTGCTGTTCGTCACTGGTCTGCATTATTTTAGTCTAGTATTTTTCCATATGGTTAATGCCATCTGTCACTATCGAACTATACTTTGAAAGCTTTTTGCTTAGTGGCCTCTTACATTTCCTGCATGAGGAAAAGGGTAGCTACCCGCCAGGTCGGGTGATCTTGACCTGGGGAGGACGTCTCCTACACAATTGTGCGCTATCGGTAATCGTATATATGCATGTAATCGTGCGAACTTCGACAGCGCGGTGAAGGACGTCGATATGTTTTCTGAATCCGCCACTAGCGAGCTTCTTATGTGGAGACATAGATGTAGCCACACTGTAATGCTTTTGTCTGGACCGGTTTACGACAATAGTCGAATGACAGGTCCGAACCTGAGATGTTTATATTTCGCAGACTATTGGCGCTTACTTGACTCACTTTCGCGATCATAAACATAGATGCTGTACTTTTATACATATCGATTTTCCAGCAAAGCCAAAGCTAAAATTAAAGCCAAACACATCAAACTCACAGACTATATGTAATATCTTTACGCATATTCCCAATACTGGGGCAGACAGAGGCCCGGGCCAGAAATCCTTTCGACCCACTCTTCACTGACTATTTGAAAAACGTGATAGGTGCTGAGACCTTCTCGTTTACAGACCACAATTGAAAAAAAACTAATGAATTCTACAGCCGTGTAGTTACACCGTATAAGTATACAACCTCCTTTTAACTGGTGGGAAATTTAAGAGGCCACTAAGAAAAAGCTTTCAAAGTATAGTTCGATATCGACAGATGGCGTTAACCATATGGCAAAATTCTAGACTAAAATAATGCAGACCAGTGAAATGCATTAATATATGTATATGTATATATAACAATAATATATACATATAAACATACACACATACACACATACTCAATTTATTAATGGAAAGTAAAAACATTAGACAATTGAATATTTAGAATGGAAATATTAAAAATATATAGTTCCTAACAATGAGTGTTTGTTTACTCTAGTTATTCATCTTTAAAACTAGTGAAATGTGTGCGCAACCATTTCAATCCATTAAGATAATGAATAGAGCTTACCTGACAGTTCTATCAGCAAACAGTAGTTGGGAGTTTATTTACATTAACTGAAATAGTATTTCACCCACCTGAGTTTCATTTACACTTAAGATTCCATTCCTGTACCACTTATATTTATAAATCAATTGACTATAATATTAAATCATTCGTTGCTGTATTGCCGTTCCATATTAATAACTGGGGTATTCAGAGGTCTACTCAGTTTAACCCACATTTTACCGGAGCTTATTTGGTAAAACGTGACAGGTGGTGAGTTAGCTGATACATATCGCATTGCACATTTTGTATTATATAAAAATTAAACTTTACGAACTTATTTATTTTTTAAAGGTACATATATTGGTACCAAATTTTGTTAAAAAATTGTTTAGTTTACTTGGAGATGATAGATTTAAGATTTTAGAGATTATATTAGATAAAAATAAAAACCCGATGGCCTAGTTTTTAATTAGATTGCCTTAATAGCTAATGGTTGGGGGTTCGAAAACCGCAATACGTATGTTTGTACTCGAGTCAATGTATATATGAATATTCATATATATAAACTTCTATACATATAATGTACGTTTATTGTACCGTCTTAATGTACAAATTAAGACGGCGATAGGCGACCGACTGTCACGTTATCTTATATAAGCTTCAGTGGAAATTGAGTCTAAAAGACTGCATCATTTAGACTTCTGAATACGGAGTATGGAAAATTATGTGAAGATATAAAAAAAGTTAAAATACATGATATAACTATGTTGCTGTGACGACATCTTATTAATTGTGAATTGCCTAACCTTAGATGATCTGACTTTAATTTGTTTTACTTTTTTATATATGTAAATAAATAGATAAGTAAATACATATATAGATAGGGACAACATCATATACATTGCTCCGATCCCAATGTAAGATGCTAAAGCACTTGTGGTATGGGAATCGGAAACAACGATGGCACCACAAACACCCAGATCCGAGAAAATGTAGAAAAAATTATTTTTCTACATTGACCCGACCGGGAATCGACCTCGAGAGGGCGGCACTTTGTAAACAGTTGTTTACGCCACTCGTCCATGGAGGCCGTCAAATAACATTAAATAACAATCAACTATTCAATGCCTAACTTCAAGTTCGAGGTTTAAAAATCGGTAACTTTTTAATTTTTTTTAATTTGTTCTGTTAGTTTAATTAATTTCTTAGCCGATTATTAAACGAGCTATGTAGTTACATTCGTAGCTGTCGTTGACAAATTTAACTCAAATAAGGTTACCGTTAAAATATTGACAGTGGAGCAACTGATGATTTAACTAGTTCGTTTATTCAACGCCTATCGTAGTTTACAGTGCCACATTTCTGCTATCATCATTTAATAATATTTGATAAACGATGAGTAGTCCTGATTGCTGAGTGTTTGGGTGATCGGAAATCGAGTTAAAAGACCCGAGTTCGATCCTCTATGCTCGTAACAATGGGCTTTTTTAAACACTTATGTACGATTTTTATCATTGGCTTGGACATAAAGACGGCGATGGGCTCACTACGTGACACGTTGTCTCAAAAAATGTCTTCGCTGGAAGGTGGGTCGAAAGGACCTAATTGTCTTAACCTCTGTCTACCCTGGTATTGGGAGTGTATCACATTTTAATTTTTTTTCATAATTTAAATTTTAGAATATTGTTTACAAAATTATCGAAAAAAATTCAAAAAAATTTTCGAAAAAAGTCTAAAAACAAATTATAAAAGAGGTTTCCTACAGAGTTATTGGCATATCTTCTCAGTCAGAAAAACTTAGAAGTTTTTGTGACTGAGAAGACACCGTTTCGTAGTAGACCGTTTCGTAGTGTAACGGTGGTAGATTTCTACATCTACCACCATCTTAAGAATAATGAAATATAGGATTCTTATATTGTAGAGCAAATACTTTATCATACCAATTTTGTAAAACAAATTATTTAAAAATAGCAACGACATTGTTTATGCATTAATTATTTTAGCATAATGAAAGTAATTAACGATTTCTACGTAGATTTGCTACGTCATTTATAACCGCTGCCAAAAACATAACGGTTTACTTGGCACTTAAGTATTAACTGTATCTAAAGAATGTTACTCAAAGGTTGTTTTTTTAATCAATTTGCTAAGATGTTGACATTAACACGAATCTCAAGAATTTTACCAATACCATGATAAATATCATGCAGGTGTTAATTTGATTAAAAGCTTTACTTGGAATATTCTAGGCTGTTATTCCAGTTTGTGTACAAAATATTATTTAAATTTGTTTTCCAAGGTATACGGATATGTTTTTATGATCAGTTTTATAATTATAAAAATAGTTTCCTAAGCCTCAGTATTGTTCAATTGTCTTAATATTTCTAAACTGTTTTAGATTGTCTTGTTTGTGTGTTTGTTTAGGTCGAATTCAATATTTAAAATTCTATTCTTTTCCCTTGCAACTTTTAATTTAAAATAGATATCTTTACGCCATTCCTAATACAGGAGGAGACAGATGTCTAGATGAGATGTCCTATCGACCTACCTTGCACCAAAGATATTTTTTGATATTTTTGATATTTTTATCGACCTACCTTGCACCAAAGATATGATATAATTTAATTTTTTGTTAGAATAGGAGGGCAAACGAGCAGGTGGTTCACGTCATCGCGTGATCACGTTACCATCGTAAGTGATTACCGCCACCCATGAACACTTGTAATACCAGAGGAATAGCAGATGCGTCGCCGGCCGGTTAAAGAAAGGTATAGGCTCTTTTATTGAAGGTCTGAAACTGCTATTGGCAGCACATTCCATAAAGTTCAAGTGCATGGCAGAAAATTCTGCGAAAATGGCACTGTGGTAGGATGCCAATCATCAATGTGGTGTTGGTGGATTTTTTGACTATGCCGTAAGGTAAGATGGTGAAATTCAGCGATAGGGATTAATCCGTACAATTCCTCCAATCTTAATTGAAGTTAATACAGAAAAAAATTACAAATATTTACATTTTAAAAGTTACTAAGATTTTAGTATTCAGCCGCCTTACAAAGATTATTACAATTAGTAATATTTCTAAGAGTATATCTTTTTAAGATAGTAAAAAGCGTTATACACTAATTAAATTTGGTAACCTTTTGTGAGTAGAATTTCTTGTTCCGGAAACCTCGAAATTAATACGAAAATCCCAGACAATTTTCTGATACGTGATCAGAAGCTTAAAACTGTCAAGAGCTTGAGTTCGTTCGAGATATAATTACTAAAATACATCTTCATGCCAATGACAAGCTTCCACATATACACTGAAAACATTCTAAGTAAGATTAGACTCACAACGAGGGAAGTCATGAAGTCATGACTTCATGGCTTCCCTCGTTGCTTCAGTAAAAGGTGAGTCGAAATGGCTAAATGTTTCTAGACCACTGACTACCCCAGCAGAAAGGTTATATACAGGTTTTAATGTCATATTTCTGAATGCTTTCTGTATTCGAGTCAAGAGACCCGAGTTCGATTCCCAAGGTTCGTACCAATGGGTTTTAAAACACTTACGCAAGATGACATGATTAAGACGTCATCGTCTTATGGGCTCACCACCTGTCTCGTTGTCTCAAAAAACGTCTTTAGTCGAAGGTGGGTCGCAAAGACTTACTTGTCTAGACCTCTGTCTACCCCTGTATTGGGAATGGCGTGAAGATATTTATTTATTTGTTTTCTGCATTGAAGTATGATATTAAAAACGAATACAAAGACAATATTGAATGTTTTAAGTCAAAGCTTTAGACACTGCGGTATCACGCCTCACCATTGACAGAGCTTCATGTCCTTTTAAGATATTGAATAACGTAGGCGGTCCGTTATTGAAATGACTAGAGAATATATTTTTTTAGTGAATTTCTAAGTCAATTTCATATTTTATAATTTATCTTTACATTGTGATGACCGTAACTCTTGGTCTATAATTCATTTATTTATAAATATTATTCACATAAGTTACTTATTTACTTTTACACGAATTTTAAATGTATTTATTTAAATAATTTTTTGTTATTATATATATAATAATGTGTTTATTTATATTCACGCGTCTTTCACTTATCAAAGTTATATTATTAAGTTTAATTAAAACCTGCCATACGGCGAATCTTTTCGTTTCGGTATCGGTTGACCAACGTTAACGCATCGCTATTTTTTTATAAATAAAAATTATAGTAAAAGACTTCAATTTAGTACAATTTCTATAAGTAAAATATTTGTTATAGAATCAGTAAGCAGTCCTATGTCACGTTAATAATAAATTTATTTATTTATTATTAAATTACAATTGTTATATATAATACAACTTTTGACACATGTTTCTTTAAATTTTAATATTTATTAACATGTTTATAGTTCATTGTGCATCATAAAATGTAACAAATAAATAGAATGATCAAATATGCATGTTATAAATATTGATAACTTCTTTTTCTTCTGAAATTAATAACTTCTTTTTCTTCTTTTTTACATAAGACACCGCATAAAATTTGGCACAAAAAACGGCAATATTTTTCTACATTTTGTATTGCGGGCGATCGTCCAAAACTGCGTTTGCATGTACGTCATTGCTATTTTTTTAGAATAATAAATAAATATCTTCACTCAATTCCCAGTACAGTGGTAAACAGAGGTTTAGTCTAAACAATTAAGTCCCTTTGACCCTCCTTCCACCGAAGATATTTTCGGGTCAACGTGACAGGTGGTGAAGCCGTCGCCGTCTTTATGTTCAAGCCAACGATAGAATTCGTATTTAGGTTTTTAAAAAACCCATTCGAACTCGGGTCACTTGACTCGCAATTCCACCACCATTAAGAAAAAGCCATTAGGTCCTCAATTATTAGGATTCAAATTCAAATTTAAATTATTAGGTCATTCGATACACTTTATTCCCCACCGGTAGTCTGTTCAAATCAAATCAAATCAAATCATTTATTCATCGACATAAGAACATACATTCGTTTATCGATCGTCATTTTTAATCTACCACCGTTTTGTAATGAGGTTCCTCTAACGAAGACGAAACAGGCGAAAGAAACTCCGTAGGTATTCTCTTTTTTGGTCAATATTTTTAACAATATAATGCATTATACAAATATAATGTGATATTTTCTAGAAATAGCTTGGGAGCGATCACCTCATTCCCAGGGGTTACTGTCATTAATTCTACGAGCCATGTGTAGCACTGACACTTGAGCGTGCTGATATAGTATGTCGGATTTTCTAGACGTTGCGGATTCTATCATGCAGAGGAATACCAAGTATATCACCTTTCCTAGCCCGCTGTGTTACTCAGAGCTCCCTTATCCGACCTGCAGTTAATAACTAAATTCTTAAATCTGTAAAAATTCCTAAATTAATCAGAGGCATATTCTCAAGTTTTGTAGGATGTAGTATAGACAGTGACCAAGTAATTCTCTTAGTTTACGAACCAAAATAAAATTGTACAACAGATTCGAAAAGCGTTGAATTGTATGAGCCCTTTCAGAGGATTGAACGCGACAGGGGTGGTTGAAGTGGTTAGAAAATCTCCCTCCGAAACTGTAGCAGAACTGAATTTATGATAATTTTGTATGCTCCTCTAAATAACTAATCTGAATTCAACTGCCTTTACTTAAATGGATTACTTAATAGCAGTACTTCTTAATTGGCTCATTTCATTTATTGGCTTTTAGGATTTAAATGTCTATCAAAAGTTAGTCTAAAAGTTATTAGTTTAAAGTATAGCTTTATTTTTACTTAAATTGAATTTAAAATTTATCTGTTTAATTGTTAATACATGTGTATAGCAATCTGCCTACAATTTACATATGTTTTTGTTTAACTTAGGAATACTTTTTTGGCAAATAGTACTTAAATAACCGATCTTTTGATATTTAATGCATTTATATTACACCGTATATTTAGTTAAAAATGGTTTCTTTATCCGTAAATTTTAGAAGTCTCTGATCAGCTTGATCATTTGCCCTTGCGTAGTTCTAAGGATATAATTTTATGTTTTATTTTATTTATGTGGATATTAGTTCATAAACAAAGAAAGAAATTAAAACAAGACTAGAATTGCATCTCCAAATAGGGTTCCTAGTATATTTTGAAATTGGTAGCGAGGGACACTACAAATTGCACTTATTACATTCTCTTTGACTTCGCATGTACGGCTTTATTCCTATGTCTAACGAAATCTTCGTAGCTATATAAATTTACTATAAATCAGAGCACGAATTTTGTAACAAGAAGGGAGACTTTTGTTAATTGATTGATCTGCAAATAAAGAGCATTGCTGTGATCTCTGTGAGAAAGTTGTCGGATAAAACTTTTGTTTATCAAACAAAGTAATTCAATTAACAGAGACAATTAATAAACAGCTTTCTTGAAACGATTTATCTGTAAAGTTTAAATTGAGACTTATTAAAATTCATTCGTTACTATTTAAGTAATCACTTTAGTAAATAAATAAGAAATGGTTGTATTTTTTAATATGCTAGCCCCAAATTGTAAAAAATGTTCAGCTAATAATATTATAAATTCGGTTTTGTCCATGTATTCCAAATGTCCAAGGGATTTCCTTTTTTATTCTGTGATTCAACCAAATTGTTGATATTCTCCTCTGGAATTACATTAAAACAAATGTAAATCCGTAATGAGAAATTAAGCATCTTTTCTTTTTCACTTCTTGTTGTATTAGCATAAAAGGTAACGTCAGTTCTAATTAAGGTTTTTAACTATTAGTGTGCAAAATTTAATTTAAATCCGTTTATTAGTTCTTTTGTAATTAAGTAACAAAAATCAAAACTTCTATGTTAAACTTCTCATCAAATAAACTAGAGATTTAAAAAACACCTCTCACCATCTATACCATATTATAATAATAAAAAAATTAAAAACTGGCCTGTACCAATGCTTAACTTCAACCACGACATTAGTTAGAGTAATATTTTCATACCTTATTTATTTTTAAAATATTTCTGTTCATTAACATAAAAGTAGAAAAAGAACTTCAAATTTGTAATTTCTCTTGTTTGTTATACAAATCGGTAACAATCCTTTTATGAAACCTTAGCGTTCTTTTATCAATAGCGGTCCCGACAAATTGCGGACAATGCTAACAGGAACAACGTTCGATTAGTTAGTTAACAGAAGCTACACAAAGTGCAACTCCTTTGTGGTCCAATCCCGAAGGAACAATACGAACTGTAAGTTTGTTTAAGTTGAACTATTACTTTATTATTTGATTACCATAGTTCCTTTAAATTAATACTGAAAGTTATTATTTTAAGAAAGTTTTATTTAAGAAGTCCTGATAGCCGAGTGGTTGGGTGATCGGAATTTGAATCAAAAGACTCGAGTCCGATCCCCTGGAGTAAGGCTCGTACCAATGAGTTTTATCAAAACTCATGTAAGATGTATATCGTGGGATTGGACATAAAGACGGATAAGCTTCGATCAAAAGTGGGTCGAAAGGACTTTATTGTCTAGAGCTCTACCTTACTTCGTTATCGGAAACCGCCAGAATGAAAAAAATTTTTTTTTGGATATTTACCTTAAAAGGAAATATATTCAAGTCATGGGAATGAGAATACAGAGAATACAGAGGTAGACAGAGGTCTTGAAGATTAAGTCCTTTCGACCCTCATTCCACCGAAGAAATTTTTGGGACAATGCCCGTCGCCGTTTTTATGTACAAGCCAACGACATAAATCGTACAAAAGTTTTTGAGAAAACCCATTGGTAAGAGCCTAAGGGGATCGAATATCAATAATCATCGCGCTTGATGGTTTGGCAATCGCTGTACCAAAATGGTTGATCCTTAGACGCTGTTTCCCATCCCCTGTCTAAATTTAGATCTCGTATTATTTCAGATTATGGTCCCACCATCTGTCGGTAGCCGATCACATTGTTAAAGTTTTTTTCTCTTAGTCGCCTGTTACAACAACCACGAGAAAAGGGAGTGGTATATTCTTACACCGTTGTTAGTCAATAAAGATTATTTTCATTTTTAGGAATCAGAGACATTAAACTAGAAAGATTAGATTTGAATTGTTCTTTTGCCAGACTTAAGTAAACTTCTTTTAGATTGCTTGAAAGGGAAAAATACAGGATGTTTAATCTGTGCGCAGTCAGCATTTTACTAATTAAATGTCTTTCCTTTGAAATGACGTAATAAGTAGTAACCACGAACTTTATTAGCTCACAAAAGGAATTTTAGTGATAAAATTTAATTAATATTGGTAGTGAATTAATTTAGAAGTCTATTTTAGAGTCTATTTAGGAGAATGCTTCAAAAAGTGTGGGTTTGTTAATAACTTCATTGTTTCTTAAAAAGGTTTCTTCTCAATGATTACCTTCTCTAAATTCACTTCTAGAAATTATCTTATTATTAATAACTAAATTCCAGTATGCAGGTGGCGACAGACTCACTATATGTCATTTGAGTATTATAATAAGCATATAAATTAATCTATAAATTTACGAGAAAAATCTAGTACTCTTACATTTGAGCTTTTGTTCACTTTAATTGGTTCTGTTAGATGGAAGCTACATGTGAAAAATCTATGTCTGTATTTATTGGTGTATTTAACACCATACGTATTGGTTGAATATTTATTTATTCTCTAGCTTATTACAAAAACAAATAAGTAACTTTTCACCGAAGCTTATTTGGCACAACGTACAAGGTGGGATCATATTACCGTCTCAATGTTCAGGCTAACGTTACAATATATTTTTACATATATGTATTTATATAGATAAATATTCAAACATAACTCGAGCAAAACCATTTAAATTCATTACAAATATTTAACGGGATTCGAAGCCGCAACCATTAATATCAAAGGCAGGCTCTCGTTCAACTCGGCTATTGGTTCGTAAAATAAATAAATAAATATCTTCACGCAATTCCCAATACAGGGGTAGTATTCCAGACAATTAAGTCCCTTTGACCCACCTTCCACCGAATATATTTTCGGTACAACGTGACAGGTGGTGATCCCGTCGCCGTTTTAATGTCCAAGCCAACGATATTATTCTTACATGAGTTTTTTAAAAACCCATTAGTACGAGCCTGCTACCTGGGGATCGAACTCGGGTCTCTTGACTCGAAATTCTGACCACCCAACTACACGGCTATCGTGACTCAAATTTATTATTATAATTACATAAGTTACTTTACCCTAATTTACGATACAATTAAGAAACTTTAAAGGTAGTTCTCGTAAGAATGTTGTCAAGGCGCGTGTTACATAGTGATCAGATTAAATGACTCAAACAAAATATACGTTCAATATGAAAAGTTACTGAAACATGTCGTTTAGAAGGCCATAAGTGAAAAAACAAGTCAGATCGAAAGCTACAGATAAAAAAAGGAAAAATTATTACCTCATGAGCAAAAAATGTGTTTCTTTTACACGCACTGTCGATTTAATGCCTGGCTATTACAAGAAAATATCAGTTTGGTTGTTTCTACGCAACATGCGAAAGCAATTTACATGCTATTTTTAAGCAAAGCACAATATTAAGTCACATCTAGTGTACATAATCTTATGCTGAAGGTTTCTAGAACTTTCTTATCTTCATGTAAACTGTTATTTATGAAATATAACAGAAATCATGTGAATAAAACAACATACTTTTTTACTTTTTTTTGTATATTATTATTTTTTTTGTAATGTATTACTATTAGTTGCACAAATGAATAATAATAAATATTTTTATATAAATTCTTCCGTTACAATGTATTTGCCACAATCCCGACCCTTGGCATGCCGATCGGCGATCACAGATAACGAATTGTTGCTTGTCGCCGTTTCATTTTGATCTGGAATGAATCGAGATAGTTATTCATTCCACTATATGGCGGTTATATTTATATTCGAAGCTCACTGCCAACCTTCGCTAGTCGAAGAGGCACACGAAGAAGAAGAAAATATGCGCTATAGTGATATCCTAGTATTTTTGGACGACCAGATAGTAGATTTAGTAGTGACTCTGCCTCAGAAGCTAAGGTTTGGAGGTTCGAATCCCGAAAGGAATGATTCAAACATTTGTGTGATGAACATGAATATTCGTACTTGAGACTTGGATGTGTTTATATAAATATTGATTTATGTAAAATATTTTTATATAAAAATTTTGTAATATTAGGACGGTAGACACTAGGATGATAGGCTCACAATCTGCTACGGTGTCACAAATAAGCTTTAGTGAAAATTGGGTCGGAAGGACTTGATTGTCTGCCTATCCCAGTCTGGGAAAATTAGTGAATAAATATTAAAAGAAGGTTTCTTCTTAAAATATTCACAGAAATTCAGAGAAAATAGATGACACGTTATTAAGGCTGTCGTATATTAAACATAAATATCATACGTCATATATAATATAATAAATCATCATACGTTGTCAAAAAATCAAAAGTTGTTATAGAATAATTACCGCAATTAATTCAAGCAATTTAAATTTTATCATCATACTTTTAGTACCCAATAAATGATTCATCTTGCAAAATACAGGATAAAATGTAACAGCGCAAAATAGAAGTTTATTTAAGCATAAAAATAAAAAAGATTTATTAAACTGTGGTGAGTCTTTGATAAATTGAGTTGCAGCGGTAATAAAAAGAACAGTTTCCCATTAGTTGGCCTGAAGCTGTACTCATATAGAATCCTTTGTGATCCATTGTACCTGCGTTGATTAACAATACTCTATATTGGTATATGCTGTCATATCAGTTACTAAAAAAAGTATATTTATCTAAATAAATTGCCGTGTGATATCGGTGGAAGCATATACCTCCTCCTATCTTCCCGTGGGTTTCGGAAGAGGCAATTGAAGGGAAAACCCTTGACAATACCATTGCCAGTCGGCAGATGGCGGGATAATCGCGGAAAAGATCATACCAAAATACAGTAGAACGGTGACGGGCAGCAGATTCTAAGGAGCGATGTGCCTTGTATTGTAATCGCCAATTCGCTTGCCGAGTGAGGCGATTACGGCAAAGTCTCTCTCATGGAGATATAACTAGACTTTTACAGGCATCATAGCCTATAATACGATGTAAAATAACAAGCACAAAATCTTTTTTTTAACAAACCTGCAATTGCTTCACATAAATTAATAATGAGCGATGATCTAATGTTGTTACATATTAATGGCGCGTTTAGTTAATATTAAAAGTAGTTGTATGAGACTAACTTTCGAAGACCATGTGAGCAAAGTGCTCGAAGAGGGAAGGGCAAGAGAACTTGGATACCTTGATGATACATACACGATGTATGAAGAAAATGAAAGAAGTGAAAGAGGTATGTTAGGATCGACACTTGGCGATCTGTTTTTTCTGGCTACCCCGTCAGGAATTGTGCGTGAATATAAATAAATTAATACCATCTATCTACAAATTGACGTTGTTCTAAATCGAAGAGACAAAATATTCTCAATTATATCTTTATAAAAGAGTAAAGACTAATATATTTATATAGAGAGATATTAATTTTGAAAAAGTGCCATCTCAGCAAATCCAAGTTAGTATAAAGGACGATATTTTTATTTACAATTGCAGTCCACTTATGGCCGTTAGTCCCTTTACAAGGTTAATTGAAATAGACTGATATTTACACGTTCCATTTGATTTATAGTCGGTTCCCCAGCCATTTGCAATCTATCGATTGTAATTGTGCTCACATTAGCGTAGAAAACATTGAACTAGAATTAATGGAATATAACAGTTAATATCCTTAGGGTTTTACTTCGATATTTTATACAATTAAGTGACAGTCAAAAGACAGAATACAATTTTAACATATGGCATTAGACTCACTATTTTGAAGATATTTAGATTGCTCTGACACTTATCGTGTTCATCTGTTTTATTATGGTTACCTTATGGTACCGTAAACGTATAATATAAATAATAATATGAATTTAATAATAAATACATACACAGACAGGGACAATATCACATACATTCTGATCCCAAAGTAAGCAGCCTGAGCTCATGTATCATGGAGTCAGAAACAACGAAGGTTCCAAAATTATACAGACACGGGAAAAAGTGTTTGTACATTTACTCGTCCGGGAATCAAACCCGAGCCACTGCTGGGAGCTGGCGTCGCCATGAAAACGTGTATGTTCCACTCGTCCACGGAAATCGACAATCATCATTCGTGCAATATAAATGCAATCAACAAAAAAAATGTCATTTGTCGATGCTTTTCCCTTTAAATATCTCTTACGATACCCACGAAAGAAATGGGGTAGTATATACTTACGCTAATACCAGACCGCATTTTACTAAATACTGTGAATAAATGTAAACTTTTCTTAAAACTGATATGGCCGCAATGAACATATACTGTCATAGAGTAGGGTTAATCAATGCAGGTACAATCCTATAATATAAACCACAAAAGATCTTATATGAGTACATCTTCAGGTCAAGTGATGGAAAGCAAGCAAGAAAAAATTCGATGGGATCGAACTCGGGTCTCGTGACTTGAAATTCCGACCACCCAACCACTCGGCTATTGTGGTTTTATTTGTATTAATTCAATACGACATTATATAATAGCAACCTTAATGAACAGACTCTATTAACTTTATTGATTACCTTAATGGAGTCTGAAAGTATCACCTTTATGAGACGCGAAGCTTTTTATTTTATACCTTTTTAATAGTCCTGATTCCTCGAATTCACGAGTAATGCACACCCAGTTGGCTTATTTTTTAACGAGTTTGTTAGTGTATACCTATATATGTACATACACATACACACGTGTATGAGCGACAGTGTGTAGCGGCGTTATAATTTATCCTTTTCTTATCGTGGATATCGTAAGAGGTGAATAAGGGAAATTCCTTGAAATAGTTACGATAGCTGTGTGGTTTGGTGATCGAAGTTCGAGTCAAGAGACCCGAGTTCGATCCCCAGGTGGCAGTACCAATGAATTTTTCAAAAACTTATGTACGAATTACATCGTTACCATGGACATAAAGACGGCGACGGGCTCACCACCTGTCACGTTGTCCCGAAAATATCTTCGGTGGAAGGTGGGTCAAAGGGACTTAATTGTCTATACTAGACCTCTGTCTACACCTGTATTGGAAATTGCCTGAAGATATTTATTATTTATTTATTATATCGGAATCATGGACCGTACCTAAACATGGAGACATATTGTCTATGTATTTAGATTAGGATATAAAAAATAAGACATTATTCTATAAAAATGTGTATTCTATAAAAATGTGTGAATACATTATTATAAAATTTAATTAAAATGTCCACATCGTATAAAAATACGCAGTAATATTTTTTAAAGTAATATTTTTTACATAATGTAGCTCGGTTACCCACGAACAATGTAGACAAGACCGATATAATGAACTTGCTCATCACGATAATTAAATACTAGGTAATAAAATTAAATATACAAGTAAAGTTTTTATTAAAATGAAAAATTAAATGACGACTCGATGGCCTAGGAGAAAGTGCCTCCGGAGTGAAGGGTTTGTATTCTGAAAGTGACAAAAATCTTATCACTTTGGCATCCTTGTGAAAAAAAAAATCACCAAATACCAAATACTTGGAAATAAGATTACAGATTTTATTTCGTTTGTAATAAATCTTATAAAACATTTTACAGAATGATTTGTATGGGTGTGAAAAATAAAAACAGCACAAAAGAATGGTACAAACTTTAATACTATTTTTATTATTTTAAACACCTCCGGCTGTTAAGATTCACGTGCCAAATTTTATTACTTCTATTTTATTTTCTTCTTTATTCCGTCAAATAAGAAGGCCATCTGACTGTTAAATTCGAGTTTTAACGAATTCAATTCAAATTATATGTTTTTTAATTGACTGAGGTATGTGATGCGTTCGTTCGTTGTTCGTAAAACGAAACGCAATGTTTGCCGAATTGTAAATTTTGGATTCGAAGCCGAGTACGATATTTTATTTATTTGCACACATTATAAAAAAATGTACAAAACGGCAGACTTAATGCCTAAAGGCATTCTCTACCAGTCTACCTTTGGCTTGTGCAGATAATCTAATGATGGGTGCAAAACTCATAATTAAACAAAAATTAAAAAAAAAATTAAATTAAATATCTTCACGCAATTCCCAATACAGGGGTAGACAGAGGTCAAGTCTAGACAATTAAGTCCCTTTGACCCACCTTCCACCGAAGATATTTTCGGGACAACGTGACAGGTGGTGAGCCTGTCGCCGCCCTTATGTCCAAGACGACGATGAAATTTGTACATAAGTTTTTGAAAAACTCATTGGTACTGCCACCTGGGGATCGACCTCGGGTCTCTCGACTCGAAATTCCGACCACCCAACAACTCGGCTATCAAAAATAACAAAAATTAAAGGTTTAAGGAAAAAATACAAAATTATAATATAACAGTTTCCCAAGTTTTTATAATTTTTTATTATTATCCGAAACTACTACTGCTTCGTTAAGTAATGTTCCCAGAGTAAACGTTTAAAGATAGGTTTAGTTTTTATTTCTTTAATATTTCTGGGTAACATGTTCCAGAGTCTTAATGCATTTGAAGTGAAAGAATTGTAAGAGAAGCCAGTGCGACAGAAAGGAACATGAAGAGTTAGATTTTCCGCGGAACGGAGACATAGGTTGTGAGAATCGCCCTGATACTGAAATTTGCATTTCAGATATTTATTAGGACAAACAGAGAATTTATTAGGAATTTATTAGGAAAAACAGGGACAAACGGATCGTGTAAAATAGAGAATAGCATAGAAAGGATTCTAAAAGATTAAAGAAATGGAACAGGCAGCCATTTGAGCTAAGCCAATGATAAAGCGAATACAATTATTGAGAAGACGATCCAGTTTCTTAAGAAGTTCTTGAGAGGCATCAGCGTAGCATACATCTGCATAATCTAGTATTGGTAATACGAGCGTTTGAACCTTTGTTCTCGCAGGAAGAAAATTCTTGAGTCGATACAGACAACACAAGGTGTTGATAACTTTTTTGCTGACTTCCGTGACTTGCGGCCGCTAACTTAGACTGCTGTCAACGATAAGTCCCAGATTTTTTACAGTAGCTGAATAAGGTATAACAGCATTATTAAACGTTACTGGTGGCAGTGAATTAAAATCCAATGTAGATAAGCGACGGGTACTTCCTACTATAATTGCCTGACACTTGGTGGGATTAACAGTAATACCGAATTTGCTAGACCAATCAGAGACACGAGTGAGGTCAGAGTTTAGCTCAGTGATCGCATCTTCGATATCGTTAATATCAGACTGTGCATATATTTGTAAGTCATCGGCATAGAGATGGTACGTACAGCGAATGTGAGACGTAATGAGATTTATAAAAATTAAAAACAAAAGAGGTGAGGGAATTCCGCCTTGAGGAACTCCAGTAACCAGCGTGCACCAGTCAGAAATAACTGGACCCACGCGAACAGCCTGCTGACGTCCCTGAAGATTCCCGCGCTGATGAGGAGAAACTAATGTGAGAAAGTATTGTAAGAAGGATGTCATGATCAACAGTATTAAAAGCGTTTGAGAAATCTATTAAAACTAACACAGTTTATTTTGACTACTCCATACCTACACGTAAATCTTCCGTAACTTTAAGCAGGGCTGTTGTGGTACTATGTCTTGACCTGAAACGTGATTGATAGGTACTTAAAAAGTTATTTTTAAAAACGTAGTCAGAAATTTGTCTGTGAGCAACAGCTTCAAGTACTTTTGATAAAAAAGGAAGAATAGAGATAGGACGAAAGTGAGAAACAGAACTAGGATTATTTATTTCTGGAAGTGGGTGAACAAAAGCTTTTCGCCATAGTGGAGGAAAAACCCCAGTATTTAATGAAAAATTTATTATGTGGTTAAGCACTGGTAAGACATAATCGAGCATGAGATTGATCATGATTCTGCTCACATCATTAGAACCTACTGCAGCGGACTTGATGGAAGAAACTGACTTGTTTATATCCTCATCAGTAACGGGAGAAAAATTGAAAGAGCTTTTGTAAAGTTTTGGAAGAGAATTAACATGGGCAATAGTAAATAAAAATGAAATAAATATATATAAATATCTTCACGCAATTCCCAATACAGGGTTAGACAGAGGTCAAGTCTTGACAATTAAGTCCCTTTGACCCACCTTCTACCGAAGATATTTTCGGAACAACGTGATAGGTAGTGAGCCTGTCGCCCCTCTTTATGTCCAAGCCAACGATGTAATTCGTACATAAGTTTTTAAAAACTCATTGGTACTGCCACTTGGGGATCCAACTCGGGTCTCTCGACTCGAAATTCCGACCACCCAACAACTCGGCTGCCGTGACTTTATGGGCAATAGTAGTAGATTTAATTGACGAATGCAGCTGTGGTACAGAAGAAAAGTATGTATTAAGTTGATTAACAGAGAAGATTGAAGGATCAAAGTTAGAAGCCGGTTTATCTATCCCGATTGATTTAAAAATTTCCACGAATCAGCCATAGAAGCATTAAGGACATTTCGATGAATATAACGGCGTTTAGCGGCACCAATTTCTCTTTTATATATATATATATATATATATATATATATATATATATATATATATATATATGTATATATATATATATATATGTATATATATATATATATATATATATATATATATATATATATATATATATATATATATATATATATATATATATATATATATATATATATATATATATATATATATATAAAAGAGTATATTCATCTAAATGTCCTTAATGCTTCTATGGCTAATTCGTGGAAATTTTTTACCTACCACTAGTTTCTCTATTACATAATTTTATTCTTTAAACTAGTAATAAAGTCACCATAGTCGAGTGGTTGGATGGTCGGAATTTCGAGTAAAGAAACCCGAGTTCGACCCCCAGATGGCAGGGTCGTACCAATGGGTTTCTCAAAAAACCTAAGTACGATTTATATCGTCGGCTTGGACATAAAAACGGCGACGGGTTCACCACCTGTCACGGTGTCCCGAAAATATCTTCGGTGGAAGGTGGGTCAAAGGGACTTAATTGTCAAGACTTGACCTCTGTCTACCCTGTATTGGGAATTGCGTGAAGATATTCATTTACTTATTTATTATTATTATTTATTTATAAAACAGTTATTTTTTTCCTATCGATACCTATATAATCATAGTAAAATGGACGATCGTCCATTTTACTATGTTTTAATATAGTAAACATTTTCAAGTGTAATACAAAATGACATTATAGTGATAATGGAATAGCGTGTTTTGGCAAGAAATTCATTTAATAAATCAAACATATACAGTGTCGGATTAACCAACGTATCATACAAATAATAAAAATCAATATGCAAATGACCTTCACATTGTGACACATCGTCTATATTTAATTTCTAATAAATAATGTTCAATAAATTCATACATTGATAGGGACAACATCGCATACATTGTTCTTGTCGCAATGTAAGTGCTACATCACTTGAATTATGAAATCGGAAATATAGAAGTTGTCAAAAAGAATCTAACAGTGGTAGGGCCAAGCAACAGCTTTTGTTGTTGCATGAATGGGCCGGCTCGTCCGGGGAAGTACCACGACCTCACAGAATACCGGCATGAAGAAGAAGTCTAACAAACTTCTGCGTTTCATCTGGTGAGTGCAGGTAAACGGAGCACACACCTCCTCCCCCAATTGAGGGGGGGGGGGGGCACGGCAACGCATCTGCTATGCCTCTGGAATACGGTTGTTCATGGGCGGCGATAATCACTTACCATTACGTGAGTCACCTGTTACACGACCTTCGTGGATGTAATGACGACCTTCGTAAGAGAGGCGTAGTCACCAGTGTTCATGGAGTCCCGGGTTGGATTCCTGATCGGATCAACATAAAAAACACTTTTTATACATTTTCTCGGGTCTGGGTGTTTGTGGTACCTTTGTTATATCTGATTCCATAATGTAAGTGCTTGTGGTGCTTACCTTGGGAACAGAGCAATGTTTGTGATGTTGTCCCTATCTATCTATGTATGTATGAATATGGTGTGCCTTTCGCCGAATTATAAATAGTATTTAAGTAAAAACTATTTATTTTCATTTTCAATGCAATTAGCCGAGTGGTTGTTCGGTCGGAATTTCGGTGGTAGGCTCGTACCAATGGGGTTTTCAAAAACTTATGTACTAATTATATCGTTGGCTTGGACATAAAGACGGCGACGGGCTCACCACCTGCCACGTTGTCCCAAAATAATCTTTGGTGGAATGTGGGTCAAAGGGACTTAATTGTCTTGAACAACTCTGTCTGTATTGAGAAGATATTTATTTATAATGCAATTCATTTTTGTAACTTAACGACTTTTCACAACCCAGACAAAATTATCTAGACAGAGATCTAGAAAATTTAGTGCTTTCGTTTTACATTTCACCGGAGCTTATTTAGTAAAACGTGACAAGTTGTAAGACGTATTGACGCTATTTTAGTGTCCAAACCAACGACACAACGTTGCGAGGAACCGCGTTGGTACGTGCCATCCTCCAGGGGATCGGAATCGGATCCCCCGATTCGAATACTGATAACCATTTGTCAATTGTGACTCATTAAAATAAATAATGAATAAACAACAATTACTGAAGGCAATATTTTTTATCAAAGGGTTTATTTCAGAAAGGTTTTCAGGTAATACAACTCGGCTATCGTGACAAAAAGTCACGATAGCCGAGTTTTTGGGTGGTCGGAATTTCGA
This sequence comes from Sericinus montela, assembly GCA_029286605.1. Classification (NCBI taxonomy): domain Eukaryota; kingdom Metazoa; phylum Arthropoda; class Insecta; order Lepidoptera; family Papilionidae; genus Sericinus; species Sericinus montela. The sequence continues at coordinate 1,189,424 of JAGSMR010000062.1, read as the reverse complement.
GTCGAGAGACCCGAGTGCGATCCCCAGGTGGCAGTACCAATGAGTTTTTCAAAAACTTATGTACGAATTTCATCGTTGGCTTGGACATAAAGGCGGCGACAGGCTCACCACCTGTCACGTTGTCCCGAAAATATCATCGGTGGAAGGTGGGTCAAAGGGACTTAATTGTCTAGACTTGACCTCTGTCTAACCCTGTATTGGGAATTGCGTGAAGATATTTATTTATTTATTTATTATGTTTTCAGGTAATGAAAATATTATTATTGTGGTATTTTTAGTACCCTGAAAACAAGAGTTTCAAAGTATTAGTTAAGCCTTTAGATTTACATACATGATAAGCTTTAGTATCGGTAACAATATATATACTCAATATATTGCTACCGATTAATTGGAACACTTAAACCTATCTAGAGGATATAAGGAAATATCGACCAACATGGTTGAGTGAAGTACACAGCGGCCGCGCAGGTGTCTTCAGTTTGAGGTCTCGGGTTCGATCCCTGGACGGGACAATATAGAAAACATGGTACAACCATGAGCGGATTTGTTTATAGAATTTAATTAAATATTACGCTTTATACCTAAAATTTTCCTCTTTCAAAAATCTCACAGTATTGCAGTGTACAACTCAGGTGTACATTAAATATAAACCGTTTTTAATGCTTACATAAGCTTATATATCTAAGTAAGCGTAAGTCACGAAGTACGTGTAAAAGATAGTTAAAAGCTAGATATTGCAAAGAATAAAGTATCTTGTAACGTTAGAAAAGTCAGTGTGTTAGCAAATTTTGGATTAAATCCAACATATTGTTTGTGTACGCTAGGTTAGTTACCGCTTTTTACGTTATTGTTTATGCTATAAGTTTCTACTAGCGATGTTCTTTAACAGCAACGAAGATACGAAGTCTTTAGTAACAATTTTTTACTATTTTTTGGTCGATTTACATTTTACCATCTTTCACCTACGTGTCACCAGATTTATTTCGGACTACGTGACAGGTGGTGAACCTATTACGTCTACATATACATACATATACAGATAGGGACAACATCACATACATTGTTTCAACCCCAATGTAAGATGCTAAAGCAATTGTGGTATGGGAAAAAGAAACAAACGAAGGCACCAAAACACCCAGACCCGAGGAAATGTTGAAAAAGTGATATAAAATATTCGTACAAAAAAACTTTTAGGTACGAGCGTATCGAAGTCGGGTCTCCTGACACACAATCAATCGGCTGTAGTTATTATAGTTTATTTGGTAATATATGTCTTTATATAAAAAAATGTGCTGTGCCATAAAAGCTCTAGAGCTTATGGGAATAAAGGCTCTCAGCGCCTTAAATCGTACCAGTTTTGCTTTTTTTATAGTCACCATGAACACAGACTTTACACAAAAGTCACTTAGATTATAATTTGTGAATGTCATAAATGAAATTATACTTCTAATAATTTTAAAAGTACCTATAATATCTTCAATTCTTCATACAAGGGTAGACAGAGGTCAAGACCTAGAACATTAAGTCCCTTCGACCCACCTTTCACCGAAGATATTTTCGGCACAACGAGACAGGTGGTGAGCCAGTCGCCGTCTTTATGCCCAAGCCTACGATATAATTCGTACATCAGTTTTTGAAAACCCTGCATCCTCGGGGTCGAACTCGGGTCTCTTGACTCGAAATTCCGACCACCCAACCACACGACTATCGTGACTCAAATAATTTTAATTTTACTTTAAATGTATATATCTTCACGCACTTCCCAATACAGGGGTAGACAGAGGTCGAGTCTAGACAATTAAGTCCCTTCGACCCACCTTCCACCGAAGATATTTTCGGGACAACGTGACAGGTGGTGAGCCAGTCGCCGTCTTTATGTCCAAGCCAACGATATTCGTTCATAAGTTTTGAAAATCCTTTAGTACGAGCCTACCAACTGGGGATCGAACTCGGGTCTCTTGACTCGAAATTCCGACCACCAACCACTCGGCTATCGTGACCTTATTATATATATATATACATACATATATATATATATATATATATATATATATATATATATATATATATATATATATATATATATATATATATATATATATATATATATATATATATATATATATATATATATATATATATATATATATATATATAAAGTAAAATATTCTTTATTGTACACCAAGACTGACATAGAAATTACAATTATAATGGACATTAGTACAAAAGGCGGCCTTATCGCTTAAACAGCGATCTCTTCCAGGCAACCTTAGGGAAAAGGATTCTTCTAAAGAAAGCGGAAAGGGTGTACAAAATAATACGTATAATACATATATATACCAAATAAAACCAAAGAAATTATATATTAGAAGTTAAATGGAAAACAAATTTTCTATAAGCAATAGACGACAGATTATTAAAAGGATAGGTAATGAAGTTTTAATTTAGTTCTAAAGATAGAAAGAGATTGAGATTGTCTAATATAAAGGGGAAGAGAATTCCAAAGTCGTATAGCAGTTACAGTGAAAGAGTTAGCATAGAAGGAAGAAGAGTGTTTTGGATTACTTAGCAGAAAATTATTTTGTGATCGGTACTTAGACATTCAAATCTATCCTTAGGAGCATTGGGATTGAACAGGATGCAGTAAAGAAGATGAAGAATATGAGTATTCCTGCGAAGGCGAATTGGAAGCCACTTGAGCTTAAGGCGGAATTCGGAGATGTGGTCATGTTTTCGCAACCCAAATATAAACCTTATGCAATAATTCTGAAGCCGCTCAAGTTTGTTAAGTTGCTCTTCGGTTAGATCAAGATAACAAGTGTCCGCGTAATCAAGGATCGGTAGGAGGAGAGACTGAGCCAGCACAATCTTAGTAGGAAAGGGGAGTATGTTGCGCAATCTTCGGAGAGAACCTATTGCGACAAACATCTTTCTGCTTAGCTCACTCATTTGTGGTACCCAAGATAATGTTTTATCAAAAGTAATGCCTAAATTTTTGACCTTGTCACTATATGGTATAACGATCCTTCGAAAAGTACCGGCGGAAGCTGTGATAAAGTTACACGCGACATTAGTTTAGTGCCTCCAATGATAGTGACTTGGGTCTTCAAAGGGTTTACTTTGAGCCCAAACGAATTACACCAATTAGAGATGCTGATTAGGTCTGTATTAACTAAATTAATCGTGTTAGGTAAATCCTGTATCTTACATTGCAAATAAATTTGTAAATCATCTGCATATAGGTGGTAGAAAGAATTAATACGTGAACAAATCGAATTGATGAAAATAGAGAATAATAGAGGAGACAACACGCCACCTTGCGGAACGCCAGCAATGACAGCAGACCAGTCAGAAAACGTGTCATGTATTCGTATACGCTGCCGGCGTCCATGCAAGTAACTATGAAACCAACCAATTACCCCAGGAGATATGTTAAGAGAACTTAAAACAGCAAGTAGAATATCAAAGTCTACAGTATTGAAAGCATTACTAAAATCAAGCAATGTCAGGACTGTAACTTGTTGATTATCCATACCCAGCCGGATGTCGTCAGTGATTCTGACCAGAGCAGTTGTCGTACTATGACCAGGACGGAAACCAGACTGGAAAGAGTTCAGAAGGTTATTATAAGAAAGAAACTTACTCAGCTGTTGGTGTATAAGGCGCTCAAGTGCTTTAGACAGAAAGGAAAGAATGGATATGGGACGGTAGTCCGCTAAAGAGGATGGGATTTTTTAGGAAGTGGAGTTACTAAGGCGTCTTTCCAAACTGTAGGAAAAAGACTGGAATCAAGGGAATGATTAAAAATTTGTGTGATAATAGGAGCAATGACGTCGAGTATAGGGATGATCATTTTACGACTAATGCAGTCAGAACCAACTGCATCAGATGTAATGGCTAATATATTCTTCTTAACATCACTGACAGTAACTTGGCTAAAAGAAAAAGATGGAAAGTCAGGAGTTGATGTAGCAGAAAGTTGATTAAGAGTGTTTTGCTTCGTTGTATTATTTACAATAGAGGAAGTGAGGAAATGCGTATTGAGCATATTTAAGTCCATATTAAGAGAATCTACATTTTGCTTTGCCTTTCCAACTCCTAAAGATTTGAGGAAATTCCAAACTTTAGTCGAGTCAATTTGCTCAACAACAGATTTATAGATATGGCGTCGTTGACTATCTCTACACACCATGTTGCAGCGATTTCGTACTTTATGATATTTTCGCGATTGGAATCATTAGGGTTCATACGGTATTTAGTTTTGCCAAATTCTTTTCTCTAATAGTTTTTGATATCCGGAGTGAGCCAGGGTGCAGGAAGATGCTTTATTCGAACCAGACGAATTGGAGCATGTACATTGTACAGTTGTTCGATTAAGGAGTTAAAATTGATATCTGCTCATCAACGGTATCTGCACTCGAAACAACTGACCAGTCGATTTTAGCAGTATCCTCTCTTAACCGATCAATGTCCATTCTACTAAAATTGCGCTGAAGAAGGATCCTTCGCTTACCCTTCGGAGGCTTAATTTTATAGGATAGATAAAGCAAGTCGTGGTAGGAAAAAGCAGAAGCATTACATTGTCCATGCATTGAAACATGGTCAATGGAAGAAACAAGAATTAGATCAAGAAGAGAAGGGGTGCAGTTGGGAAAAGCGTGAGTCGCTGAAAGTGGAAGAATGTGTAAGTTGGTGCTATTTATGAGAGATTTCAGATGAGATGACCTACAGTCGTTTTTAAGAAGACATGTATTGAAATCTCCCATGATAATAGTGTGACTATACAGTGAGGAGTACTGTTCAAGTAAAATTTCAAATGACGAAAAATAGTCAATAGTTAGATTTGGACTGTAATAGACGCCAAGAAGGAGCTTCATATGACCAAATATAATTTCTATAAAAAGATGTTCAGGGCCGGCACGAGACAATGTTTGAGAGGAATTTAAAACAGTGAAAGGAATGTGTGATTTTAAATAAATCGCTACGCCACCACCAGCGCGCCCAACACGATCGTTGCGGATCAAATTATAACCTGGAAGAGAGTAAGCTGAAGAAGCTAAACAAGGTTTTAACCAAGATTCAGATACTAAAATTGCGTGTATATTTTTGTTATCGAATGAGGACAACATTTCAGGGTAATGTGCAGGAATACTCTGGGCATTTATATGAATTGCATTAAAATTTTTCAGTGTACCCGAGAAGAGAGAATTTAGAGTCTCGCTTAGAGAAGGGATGCTATGAAAACTATCATTACTGCTCAATCCGTCTGAATCACAGAAGGAAAAAACTGTCGTCTAATATATCATTACCAGTAATCATTGAAAGGTGAATAGTATATGAGTTATGGACAAAATAGACAAAAATAAATATATATATATAAAATAAAAATTTAAGAACTGAAGAACCCACCCGCCAGTTGCAAGGAAAAATCTCACTTCATAAAACCTAAATAACAAAATTACCAAAAATAATAAAACAAAAATCCTTAAATCTTAAACAATAAGTACACATTTATCTAATCAAAATTAACAAAAGAGAAAAAGAGTATTATTAAAACAACAAAAACAGTAGTGTTAACAATAATAGGAAGACACAGAAAAGTAAAAAGTACTTCGCAAGTAGTTTCTTCTGTACAGTCATACAAGAATAAATATGGTTATCTGTGTAGTATTATGGTTACCTAATCTATATCTTTGTATCCACAGCAAATATTTCTCTGTGGCTAAGTGTCAAATGTCACTATTGTCATGAAATCTAATATTTTAAGTCAGATAAACAATGGTAAATAAATATAACAAGTAATGTGATTATATACTCTTTGCAATTAACAAACTGTCAATATATTGAAAGACGAAAAATTGTAAATAGGTTGAGTTATAAAATATGAAAGTGGAAAACAATTTTAACATGCAATCCTAAAACAAAGAGCAAAGTATAAGTAAAATTATTTCAATACATTGAGAAAAAATTAAAAGTAAATGTTTTATTATTAAATGTTGTTGATTGGGTTAGAATACTTTACAATTTTGTATGAGAAATAAATGCATCGGTTACTTATTCTTGATGTTTCTTTTGGATCTGGAGGCAACGCTGGTAGTGCCTATCGACAAAGGCTTAGCAGTAGATTGAGGTATGCAGTCCAAGTCAGCCCGGCACTCAGCTCTGTGACGTGATCCGTCTGGGGCAATAATATGAATATAGCCGTCTCTTGTCCAACACTTACTGATACCGAATCGCTGCCTTGCATCCATGAACACGCTATGACGACTCTTTGTTAGAAACTCTGACTGAGTTATACCACTACCTTTGAGAGCAGTCTTCGAGAACCAAATCTTGTCTCGGATTGCAACATCTGAAAACTTCACTACTATTGGCCTGGGTTTCTTACCGGTGGTACGTCCCATTCGATGAGATGACTTGATGCAGGCAGCAGAGAAGCCAGTCACACCGAGATGTTCATGTACAATGTTACACACCTGGGTGGTTATATCTTCTGACTTTTCCTCGCTAACTCCATGAAAAAGTATCATTTTACGGCGTCTACGCATCTCCTGTCGATCAAGTTCTGTGCTGAGAAATTCAACCTGCCTCTGTAAGGTGTTCATGGCAGAGAGCACAAAGGTCCGGAAACTGTGAAATTCTGAGCCCAACATGGTATTAGTTGTCGGTGTACTGTCGAGGCCGTGCTGAAATTCACTCATTTTCTGTTGGAACATATCTGCCAAGGCGTTAAGTGATTCTTTAACTGAATCCATACTTGTTGTGTAGTGACAGTGCAAAACAAACAAAACTGTTTATGAAGTGATGTCAAATTTGAAGTTTTTGATAGGAAAATACTGTACGGTGGGTGCTCTTAGTCACATATATATTATATATATATATATATATGTATATATATATATATGTATATATATATATTTATATATATATATATATATATACTTATACTTTAATATATATATATATACTTATACTTTAATATATATATATATGTATATATATATATATATATGTATATATATATATATATATATATATATATATATATATATATATATATATATATATATATATATATATATATATATATATATATATATATATATATATATATATATATATGTATATATATATATACTTATACTTTAATATATATATATACTTTAAATGTTTAAATTGTACCTTTTTCAAAATTTAATAATAACAAAATTTTATCATGTGACGCATCACGCAACCGTATCCTTTGTAAATTATCTTTTCGTTAATTGGTTGATGTATGAGGCAGAAAAATGAATTTATAAAATGGTTAATAATTTTTCAGTTTTTAAAAATAAATTGAGGTGGTGGTTAAATTTATTAATTTTAGTCTAACATTTACATCATTTAATGTACGTTAAAATAAATACTTTCGAGTATAATAAAATATATTAACAATTTTGCCATGACAAAATTGTTAATATATTTTATAATAGAGCGGAGGCTCAAGAGTACTCGGATACCTCGTCGTGCATGTATAAAGAAAATTATGAATCTGAATGAAGCGTAGGAGGTATGTATATGTATATGTATATGTATATATATATATATATATTTATATATATATATATATTTATATATATATATATATATATATATATATATATATATATATATATATATATATATATATATATATATATATATATATATATATATATATATATATATATATATATATATATATATATATATATATATATATATATATATATATATATATATATATATATACTTTAAATGTTTAAATTGTACCTTTTTCAAAATTTAATAATAACAAAATTTTATCATGTGACGCATCACGCAACCGTATCCTTTGTAAATTATCTTTTCGTTAATTGGTTGATGTATGAGGCAGAAAAATGAATTTATAAAATGGTTAATAATTTTTCAGTTTTTAAAAATAAATTGAGGTGGTGGTTAAATTTATTAATTTTAGTCTAACATTTACATCATTTAATGTACGTTAAAATAAATACTTTCGAGTATAATAAAATATATTAACAATTTTGCCATGACAAAATTGTTAATATATTTTATAATAGAGCGGAGGCTCAAGAGTACTCGGATACCTCGTCGTGCATGTATAAAGAAAATTATGAATCTGAATGAAGCGTAGGAGGTATGTATATGTATATGTATATGTATATATATATATATTTATATATATATATTTATATATATATATATATATATATATATATATATATATATATATATATATATATATATATATATATATATATATATATATATATATATATATATATATATATATATATATATATATATATATATATATATATATATATATATATATATATATATATATATATATATATATATATATATATATATATATACAATATGGATGTAATTTCAAATCAAATTTGTAACAATGATGTACGGGATAATCCTAATTAATCCGAACGCTTCTCATTCGAACAGAAGCGAAAACTGGCTGAACGTTCTCTTCGCTCCGAGAAGTCCGTGGGCCGCCGGTTTGTTTCACATTTAGTGTAGATCCCGTCTCTTCGAACTTCTTTACCCATTTCTTTATTAAAGGAGCACTTCGACACTGACTTAAGTCGTGTGGACCATATTCAACGCCAAATAAGTGTCTCACAGTAATGAGCGAAAAGTCGTTTAAATAAAGCTACATTTTGCTGTGTAGCTACGGCGTAAGAAATAAATAAATAAATATTTGATAATGAATTCCCGTGGCTTCTGTCTTCACGTCACTTCCTATATAGGGGTACACAGAGGAGAGAGAGATAATTAAACCCTTTCATCCCACCTGAGCCCGTCGCCGTCTTTATGCCAACCTATTGGCATGGGGAACGATGTCGGGTCTCTTGACTCAAATCCCTATCACCCAACCACTCTGCCATCGTGACTTTTAGAAATAATTAAGGAAAAAGATTTCAGAACATATTTGCCTGCCGTCAACTGGCAGGATTATGTCGAAAAATACCTAACAGTATTTCAATAGACGAGGGACTAAGCTGATCGAGAAACTAAAGCGTCTAAGCTGATCAAGAAGAAGAAGCGAAGCCAGATGCTTCTTGATTAGCTTAGACGCTTGCCAAGCGACTATGCCAAAACTTCTCGCACGGGACACGCCTTTATGCTGCAGTGAACATCTCCAGTTATGTTAAAAAAATCTTTATGCATTATCCCTAAAAAGGTTATCAAGAGAGACAGATCGTAAAGTGTTATCACGTATGAGGTATGACATCCTCCGTGGACGAGTGGCGTACACACCCGCTTTCATGATGTTGCCAGTTCTGAGGTCTCGGGTTCGATTCCCGGTCGGGTCATAATATATAACAATTTTTCTACATTTTATCGGGTCTAGGTGTTCGATGTTTCTGATTCCATAACACAGGTGCTTAATCCGCTTACTTTGGGATCAGAGCAATGTAAAATAAATTAAAGAAATATATAACTAGTTAGAAGCGAACGCTAAAAATTTGAAAAATAGTTTTTTTCTCCTTTTGAGATACTCGGTATTACGCAATAATTTACACTCACAATACATACAATGTTAAATGGAAAAGAGAAAGCTAAAAAAATACGAATCTACTAATAACATATTATTCTATGTACAAGTTTTGTTTTACATAACCTTCAATGACTTTGATCCCACTTAATAAAAGGTCTGAAAAAACGCTAAGCCCTTAGCCCTTCGATGTCACAAAAATAACAGATAAATGAACCTTTATATTCCAGGCTTTGTTGAAAATACCCATTCCAATAAATGGGATGGTTAAACTTTGTGCAAGTTCTTTTCTTTTAAAAACGAGTCTAAGGACTTTATAACGTAGTTGATGATATATTTCATTATTATAAATTTTATAAAAGAAACTTTTTTTCTTTAAACTATTTCTATTTTGTGAATGCTTCTGTACCTGCCAGCATGTTTATTCTTATGGTTGTTGCAACAGTCAGTAATCTTAAAAGTGGTACGCTGATACGGAAGTCACGATAGCCGAGTGGTTGGGTGGTCGGAATTTCGAGTCAAGAGGTCCGAGTTCGATCCTCAAGTGGCCGTACCAATGGGTTTTTCTAAAAAACCTATGTGCAAATTATATCGTTGGCTTGGACTTAAAGACGGCGAGGGGCTCACCATCTGTCACGTTGTCCCGAAAACAGCTTCGGTGGAAGGTGGGTCAAAGGGACTTAATTGTCTAGACTAGACCTCTGTCTACCCCTGTATTGGGAATTTGCGTGGTACGCTGATGACGCCCTAGTATTCGTACAGATCAATATTACACGCTTGCCTATTACTGCCGCTAATTGTGTCTGTGATTATTTTGCTTGCCTCTCTCGTAGAGGTAAGCATACTATGTATATATCTTATTTGGTAACAGGATTAATATGATATATTGTCATTATGGATATTACAATGATATAAGCCTTGTTTAGCATAAGACCGTACCTTTACTTGAAAGTTACGTCATCAGTTAAATCGATCGTCGGAAGAAATGTGACGCTTTCATATATATAATATAGTTAGTCATTGTTATTCGTAGGAGAAGCTTTGTAGGAGAAGCTGAGCTTATAAACTTACAGTTTTTCTGTTGTAGTGGTGTAAATCTTAAATATGCATCCTTAATATTGATTTATTAAATAAAAGTTCTGAAAAAATATTTCTGTATTGACAAATCAATCAGACAGATCAAAAAATATAAAGTCATAAGTAAAGACTTTACTAAGTAAAATAAACTGTAGTAGCAATCTGTTAAATGAAATATAAAATGCCTTCACGCCATTCTCAATACCAAAGTTTTATCAGTTAAGTATTTTTTTAAATCCCTGAGTGGGTTTTTTCAAACAAAAAAATTCAAAACAAAAACCCCTGCCACCTGGGAATCGAACACGGGTCCCTTGACTTGAAGTCCAATGACCCAACCATTGGGCTACCATGACTATTTATAAATGATATATGCAAAAACAGTACAACTCTTTCTTTTCGTATTACCTAATTAAATAATTGTTTCTTAACCCCCAAAAATGTAGATTTTCTTATGTACTCATAAAAACACATAAAAAATACATTGTTACATAGCAGATTTTTATACACTAGGGATGCACAGAAAATTTTAGAACGAGCCAGTTAGAAACTTTGCTTATGAAAACTTCCTTTAAATTTCAGTAATGGAACTCTTTGGTAACTTAATGTTTTGTTCTACTAATTGAATTCATTTGTCGATTGTTTTTGTGAATTGGCGGAAATTCCAAAAGTCTCGTGACATCTCAAAATGAACTTAGGCGGAGAAAATGTCCATGATTTATTACGAATTTCGTTGTGGTTTTAATTAACAACAAAGCTATGATATACTTCGATTGGCATTTAATAATGAAGTCCCATCTCCCTGTTTATAAATTATTGTGTTTATGCCTGGGCAAAGAAATCTCAGTCATTGTCTGCTTGAGATGCGGTTTTACTTGAACAGCGATATCATCATCATCATCTGGTCCTTGAATAGCGTCATCGTCATCATCAAAAAAGCCGCTTGATGGAGAAAGATAAGAGAGTGTCCTACCGGTAGATGCAAACAAACTTAGGTATTGTTATCAGTCAAGTACGAAAACCATTACACAAACATTTAGGCGTCAGGAAGCTTTGCAACAGATGGATTCCATATAATTTGAGACATTCATTTATTCTTAATTAAAGACTGAGGTATTCGCTTTACAAGCGCTGAAGATGTGGTGAGTGCGTTGGTAAATGACCCCAAAGGAAGAATGGGCCCACTGGTTTTCTCAGTGGTTCCATCGAATATATATAGAGAACGGAGGCTACTTCGAAAAACAATAAAAACATTGACATCTTTCTACAATGAACAGTTTTTTTTATTTTCTAAGGACACTCGGTGTGACCCACTTACGAGATGTATTAAAAAAAATCGAACGAATAATTTTCGTTAATATCGGAATTTGTATATTACGATTTAATTGCTTGTGTAGTAAAATCTACACAATACTTAAAAGCGTTTAAAGATAAATTTAAAGGTCTAAATTCATTAAAAATATATGTAGATTAGTTATATATTAATAATAAATTTATTATTTTTAACAGACAATAAGTTTTTTATTTATTTCATAGTCAACGTTCATAGTAAAAAAAAACCTAATATAAATTAATAATATTATCAATACATATTTTTAAGGAACATAAAATTTTAGTTACAATTTTGTTATTTTATTATGGTACCTATGTAAATATAAACTATTTTTTTTTTAATATGCACTCACTAAATTTGTAGGAATTAAATTCCTTTAAAATCGGAACAAATAATTGTTTCAGATATTGGCAGAGTAAATTTTATGTAATACTGTAATTGTAAATAAAATCTTCCATAAAAATCTAAAATAAAACTCAAAATATATAAAAACTATATAAAGGAATTAAACTTTACGTAACAAAATTCATCATTTTGCTACATAATATAAAAATGTAATTATTAAAAAAATAGTTCTAAAAATTGTTTAGTTATAAAACGTTACTTACAACGAGACTTCTTTAATCAAAACTATCTGCCTAATAAAATTCGCACTATATAAAAGCAGTAAAATGTTCACTGTTTAAAACTTTAGCAGTCAAAAACTTGTTTGAAGTTGAACTGAGATCGAAAATTAAAAACACGTTCCAATAAAACATATTAAAAAGAGTTCAAAATGAATTTAGATTTAAAATATTCACTACACAAAAACAGACTGTATTAAAAAGGAATAGGATTAAAATTTGTTTTTAAATTACTAAAATAAAAGTTTTCGCATTTCGTAGAGAGCGCGTAAGCACTGAGCACGTAGACCCGCACAGCCGGTAGCTAGCATTCGACTAGCTTTGAGTTCTCTCCTCTCGGAGTATTCGGAGCTACGCGTGGCAGCTGAGTCGGTGTTAAACGATTTCTGATCATTGTTCTTGTATAGCTTTTACCGTATATATAAAATTGGATATAATTAAATGGCATATAAATAAAATTGGAGTGCCTGTTTGTTATATTGAAATAACCGTTTTTACTACATGTATATGAATATATACCGTACATACACCAAAATATTTTTTTATAATTTTTGTCTGCCTGTCTGTTTGTTCCAGCTAATCTCTGAAACAGCTGGACCGATTCTAACTGGACTTTCACTGGCAGATACCTTATGCTATAATGAGTAACATGGGCTACTGTTATTTTAGAAACATAATTAGGGTTCCGCGTTAAGTGTTAAACCGCGGGCAAACCCAGGGGCAGCGAGTTTAATAAATATTGATGAGTTGTTAGTCTGTCTCACGACCGACAAACCACACGTTTTAGGAAAGCTGTGATTGTTCTGATAAATTTATAGCGCAAAGAGAAATTTAGAAGTAATTTAATAAAAAAAACTTCCAGTGTTGCCTTACCATGACAATACTAACGCGATGTACAGTTCATTATTTAATTTTTTAAAAATTGAATTTAATGCCGTTTTTATTTCTAAAACATTATCTTTGAATAGTCGAAAGATTTTTAATGACTGGGCAACAGTGGGAATTCACCGAAGTTGTCGAAGATTGTATGAACTTTACAGCGAAAGGTCATACAATCATTGAGAGACTTTTAAGGATTATGTAAGAAACTATTCAAAATATTTAAAAAAAGTCTGTTTTGCAGCCAAGTCATTAAGCAATAAAATTAAAAATGCTTCTAATAAAGTAAAAATTACTTGGAATATTATTAATAGTGAAACGGGGAAGAATTTGTCACGAAGTTCTGACTACCAACTTAATATTGACAATTACGTTATAAATTCTAATCATGAGGTAGCTAAACTTTTTTTTTTAGTGAAATTCCAATTTTGACTACACAGTCGCTGAATTCGTCTTCTGTTGTTGCCGAGACGTTACTGAAGGAAAATGTTAGAACTTGCACCTCAACCTTTAGGTTTAAGGCTGTTACTTCAAAAGATATTGTTAGAATGTTTAACACTATTTAATGTAAGAAAACGGCTGATCTATGGGGAATGTCCGATGAAGTAATTGCTTCTATAATAGATTTGACTGCACCTCATTGGTCCATAATATTTAATAGTAGTGTAGAGTCTGGTCCTGATCTCATGAAGCGAAGTAAAGTAATACCTTTATTTAAATCTGGTTATCCCACTAATTTTATGATCTACAAATTTATGTACACTCTGATGTAGACGACCAGGCCAACGCAGTGAATAAGCTTAACAAAAATCTAAATGTAATCTATGATTGGTCATTGCGTTTTGGTATTAGTGTCAATCCTGCCAAGTGTCACGCCATACTAATAGGTAGCTCTAGAATACTGACAAGAATTGATCTAGAAAACCTGCCTACTATTAGCTACAATGGTAGTTTAATTCCATTCTCGGATACAGTGAGAAATCTAGGCCTATATATGGATAAAACGCTAAAGTGGGATAGAGAAATAAATGAAATTAGCCGCAAAGTTTTTGCCACTCTGAGAACAATCCATCGTCTAAAACATTTTCATCCTTACAGTACCAAGCTTATGCTTGTGCAAACGCTTTTATACCCATAATTGATTATGCTGACGTATGTTATCCAGATCTGAACCAAGATGAACAAGCTTGAACACCTCTTCAACAATTATATTCATTTTATCTTCGGCCTTCGTAAGTACGACCACATTTCTTTACGCAATTCCCAATACAGGGATAGACAGAGGTCTAGTCTAGACATTTAAGTCCCTTCAACCCACCTTCCACCGAAGATATTTTCGGGACAACGTGAAATATGGTGAGCCCGTCGCCGTCTTTATGCCCAAGCCAACGATATAATTTGTAGATAGGTTTTTAGAAAAACCTATTGGTACGGCCACTTGAGGATCGAACTCGGGTCTCTTGACTCGAAATTCCGACCACCTAACCACTCGACTATCGTGACCACATTTATGAATTACGTATTCGCCTTAAATGGCTTACTCTGTAACAGAGGCGTCACTCTAGAATCTTATCTTCTC
This sequence comes from Sericinus montela, assembly GCA_029286605.1. NCBI lineage: Eukaryota > Metazoa > Arthropoda > Insecta > Lepidoptera > Papilionidae > Sericinus > Sericinus montela. The sequence goes on along the minus strand of JAGSMR010000062.1, from coordinate 1,174,398 downwards.
TTTATTCCATCCTCAATGATGCAACTTTACCCTCTTATCTTCAAGAAACATTTCGTTGCCTTTACTTAATGCATGATAGAACCCTTCGATCCTCATCTAATCTTAAGATTAGTATTCCTACACACTTCACCGGTTTTTTCGGTAAGTCCTTTAGGGTTCAGACTACACTACTTTGGAACTCTTTGCCCGAAGATGTTAGGAGATCGGTAAACAAGTGCTCATTCAAACGTTCAGTTCACAAATTTTTTAAATCAAATGATTAATCTTAAAAATGTTTTTAGCTACCATTCTCTGAATGACAATTTATAATATTTAGTATTATATGCAGCATGTATATGGTATATGTATGTATGTATTTTATATTATAATATTTATTTTTGTTTATTTACAGTTTGTTCTAAATTAGTAACTTTATATTTTTTATTGATGCACCTGCAGAGAATGCCAATAGGCATTAAGTCCGCCCTTTGTTACCTTATTTTTAAGGTGAAATAATAAGGTGTTTAAATAAATAAACTTTAGAACACTTTCGGTACTACCAACACTTAGTAAAATTTTTGAAAAAATATTCTTGCTCAACTGTTAAGATATTTTAATTTAAACAAACTATTACACTGCAATCAGTTTGGTTTTACAAGGAGTCGCTCAACAACCGATGCTGTTATTGAGCTAATTAAGCATATATGTGAGGCTTGAGAGAGATCACAGGACGCTTTGGTTGTATTTTGTGATCTCTCTAAGGCTTTTGATTGCATTCATCATGAAACACTTGTCAGGAAATCACACCATTACGGTATCAAAAATACGGCTCTTGACCCAATTAAGTCTTATTTATCTCATAGAATTCAGAGAGTGGCAATCAACGGTGCGTATTCCTCTGGATCGACGGTAGCTATGGGCGTACCGCAGGGCTCGATTCTCGATCCATTTCTTTTTCTCATTTATATTAACGATTTAGCTTCCTTACTAGAGAATAAACACGATACAGTATTATTTGCTGATGATACCTCTATTATATTTAAAATCAAATGACATATTGTTACATTTGACGAGGTAAAAGACGCTGTATCAAAAATAGTCCATTGGTTCAATGCTAATAAATTATTAGCAATTTAAATACCAATAAGACTAAATGTATAAAATTTTGAACACCTAATGTTAAACATTTGGGTGATACCAATGTACTTATATATCGGGAAGAGTTGAGCTTTGTGGATACAGCTGTTTTTCTCGGAATAGTACTTGATACGAGGCTTTAATGGGGCCCCCATATATCCCAACTTGCGAGTAGGTTAAGCTCTGCAGCATATGCTGTAAAAAAATAGGGCTCTTAACTGATGTAAAAACGGTTAGACTAGTTTATTTTAGTTACTTCCTTATCATAATGTCATATGGTATTCTGCTACGGGGTCATGCAGCTGACGTAGATACAGTATTTGTTTTACAAAAGAGGGCCATACGAGCTGTATATTGTCTAAATTCCCGAGCAACTCTTAGAGAGAAATTTAAAGAAATTAATATTTTAACACTGGCCTCTCAATACATATATGAAATTTTAATGTATGTTTATAAAAAATTAATACTTTTAGCAAGTCTTTTGATGTACATAATGTAAATACTAGGAACAAACACAAGCTTGTAACACCGGTTACTAGACTCTATAGAGTAAGTAACTCGTTCCTAGGGCGGTGTATACGCTTCTACAACAAAGTCCCGGTAAATGTGCAAAGCCTGTCTATTAACAGGTTTAAGAAATGTTTTAAAGATAAGCTTTATAGGAAGGGTTATTATAATATAAATGAATATATTAAAGACAGTAACTCCTGAGAATGATGTGATCGCTCCCAAGCTATTTCTAGAAAATATCACATTATATTTATATAATGCATTATATTGTTAAAAATATTGACCAAAAAAGAGGATATCTACGGAGTTTCTTTCGCCTGTTAGAGGAACCTCATTACGAAACGGTGGTAGATTAAAAATGACTATCGATAAGCGTATGTTCTTATGTCGATGAATTAATGACTTGATTTAATTTGATAAATATACGTCACGATAGCCGAGTGGTTGGGTGGTCGGAATTTCGAGTTAAGAGACCCGAGTTCGATCCCCAAGTGGCAGGCTCGTACCAATAGGTTTTCAAAAACTTATTTACGAATTATATCGTTGGATCACCACCTGTCACGTTGTCCAAAAATATATTCGGTGGAAGGTGGGTCAACACCGACTTAAGTGTTCAGACCTCTGCCTACCCCTGTATTGGGAATGGCGTGAAGATATTTTTTTTTCATTTGATAAATAAATATCTTCACTCCATTCCCAATACAGGGGTAGACAATGACAATTAAGTACTTCTGACGACCTCCGAGGACGAATGTCATAAAAACCGGTTTTCAAGGTGTCGCCATCTCGAGGTCCCTGGTTCGATTCCAGGTCGGGTCAATGTAGAAAAACCACCACCAACTTTCTCGGGTCTGGGTGTTTGTGGTGCCTTCGTTGTTTCCGATTCCCATACCACAAATCAGAATTTCGATTCGGGAGACCCGATTTCGATCCCCAGGTGGCACGTACCAATGGGTTTTTCAAAAACTTATGTACGAATTGTGTCGATGGCTTGGACATAAAGGCGTCGACGGGCTCACCACCTGTCACGTTGTCCCAAAAATATCTTCGGTGGAAGGTGGGTTGAAGGGACTTAATTGTCTAGATTAGACCTCTGTCTAACCCTTTATTGAGAATTGCGTGAAGATATTTCTTTATTTATTTACCATTTATACCACAAGTGCTTTAACCTCGTACATTGGGATCGCAGCAATGTTTGTCTTGTTGTCCCTATCTAAAAAAGCCAAAGATACAAATTCTAAATAAGTTTAAAAAAATGGTTTGCACCTACCTCCTGAGGACCTAACTCGAGTTTCCTGATTCGAATTCCGATCACCCAATAACTCTAGGTGGTAACGAAGCTAAAATGTATGTAAATTATTATGAATTAATAGTTAAAGTAGTTTTCACCATTACAACGGCCTGTAAATTCTACTGCAGGACGGAGTCCTGTACTTCTCCTGTAAGTGGATTGTCCTCCCCAGTACCACTCCAGGCGAAGCGATCGCATAATTATTAACCTTTGCGGATAAATAGGTCACGAGGGGTGACCTCGTAAATGCCAAAATAGTGATGATTACTGTTCCAACACTAGTCAGTAGTGATGAGATGATCTGCTTCATAATGCCACGACGAATCGATGAACGCAGGAGACTCGATTAATGAAGCTGCTTCAATATATATTTTTATGTACGTGTTTTACACCATTATACGTGTGGTAACGGTGTAAGACTCCCATTCTTCCCGTGGGTGTTGAAAACATCGGTTTATCTAGAGAGATAACCATCTCTAAAAATATCGGACCCAAAATAATTAGACCGAAGATGGGCAGCAGCATCTGAGCTTCAAGTGATCTGGAACTGCGATCGCCAACCCGCCTGCCAAGTGTGGCGATTATGGCAAATCCTCCCCATGGGAGGGGCCTATGTCCTGCAGTGGACTTTAACAAGCCATTATGTTTGTATGTTTTACACGATTGACATTTATTAAAAAAGTGTGTTTTTATATCTACCAATGCATATTCTAATTATCTTCAAAATATTAAAGCAGTAATTAAATACGCAAATTAGGTAATATAAAATTATGGATGGAAAAGAAAAAATGAGAAAATCTTTTGCCTACACTGCTTTGTGTAGGCAAAAGATTTTCTCATTTTTTCTTTTAAGAATAATAACCAAAATGACTGCTTTTTTTAAAAAAATACAGGTTAATTAGTAATAGCTATTGTTAATAGCTACTTAAATAAAATAAAATGCAAGTTATTTGTGTGGTAATTACATTTTAAGCTAATTAAATTATTATTTTTTTCTCAGATTTTTTTATTGAAAATCCTGAAAACAATTTTCGTAGGCATAAATGTAGTGCAATCCCCACATCTCAAGCTGAACTTGGCGATTATAGTATGTACTTCATACTAGTGGCTTTCGCATTTAACCGTTTCAATGTCTTTACACAAAGAAAATTAAAAGCATATTGTTAAAAAGTGAAATGTAAAATGAAAGTAAATGTAAAATTCATTTCAACTAACACTCAGAGGTTCGTTAGAGATGATTAAGATTTTTTAATTATCTTTCGAGGGTGCTTCGTTATTTAACAAATTTATTTATAAGTTTAACACCCTCAAAGCTGTCTGACAATCTGATACGAATGTAATTGCATTGCTGTGGTATTAAGAGGCGAGCAGAGATTTCGGGTTATCATTTGCGGTGACCTTTCTCAGCTAGACGTGCTTCATCCATATAGCAAGTTTGGATAAAATAGCAAAAATTTTATTTAGATATTGTTTTAGGAATCATTTTCTATTTTTAGGTGATTGGAATTCGAGCCAAGGAACCCGAGAGCGATCCCGAGGCGAAAGGCTCGTCGAAGTAGTTTTTTTTTTAAACTTGTGTACGATTTATATCCTAGGATTGGAAGTAAAGACTGCAAAAGGCTCGTCACCTATCACGTTATCCCAAAAATGGTCTTCTGTGAAAGTTGGATCGAGAGGACTTAATTGACTAGATCTCTGTGTACCCCAGTATTGGGAATAGCGTGAAGATATTTTTTATTATGTATTTTATATATACCAAAGATGTGATCAAATTAAAGAGAAAAAAGTTAAAATTTCAACTGACACGGGCGGGATTCGAACCCGCGACCGCTCGGAGGTAAGAGCGTCGCCACGGATCGGCGAAGGTCGCGGGTTCGAATCCCGCCCGTGTCAGTTGAAATTTTAAATTTTTTCTCTTTAATTTGATCACATAAAAGTTCAACATAAAAATGATTTAAAAATCAATAAAATTGCTAAATATACCAAAGATCGTAAAAATCTGTTTGTAAGCGAGCTATTTCTTCTGTTTGTAAGCGAGCTAGAAGAAATAAGTATTGCGCTACATAGTTCTCTTCATTTTTTATTTTATTTCTGTTTTTGTTCGTTGCCTTCGGACACTGTTTTTATGAATTTGTTCCAACTATGATTTGTCATACGACCCTAACTGAAGATACCGAGCGTAAGTTTATTAAATTACTGACTTACCGACTGTGGCTTCGGCCACATCGGTAAATGGCATTCGTGTATTATACATCATATACCCGAAATTTAATTATAATGTCACATTTGTAGAATAAAAAAAAATTAGGTTCCCGCAGAAGCTTTCATTCCCATTTTACTCTCAAAAACGAAATTCTGAAAATGTTATAAAATATATCTATTACAATGTTACATACCAATTTGTCAAACTTCTAAACTCACAAAATTTAGAATTTTCATAAAACATTTACCACTCTACTCTTTACAAAGACAGTTCCCTGAAACCCTTGCTGAAGTTTCCATGCTAAATTTAATCTTTATGGGTCAAGTGGTTTAGAAGATTTCGCCATTGTTCTGTGAATGAATCCTTTCAGTTTTATATATATTGATAAACTAAGGAACCAAAATTTATGAAAATATTCACTACTATACCTACGGGTGCGGTGTTTAGAGAAAGGAATCTTATTACTAGCTAAATGCCACTATCAAGTTATAGTGGTTACTTGATATCAAAAGGCAACGTATAATTAGGCAATTTAGGTAATTTCCTAGATGAGGTTTAATTCGTACTGAGTTAAATTTAGATATTTCTGAGAAAATATGAACTATATTAGCTATATTTATTTCGAATTCGGTCAATATTTGGAATTATAATTTTTTTAATTTAATTTTTTTTATTTAGTAAAACTTCGTTGAGTTACGAAAACTTGTCACTAAATTTCAATAAAATGGAGAATCCATTTGACATGGAATGAACCACATATACCTGACACGTACGTGTACGCTCAATATGTCATGATACTGAGAATAATCATATTCTCAACTACACTACATTCATGTAGAGAAAATTCTACGCCAGAGCTGCTTTCCCTTCCTACCTACATATTGAATAACTTTTATAACCGACTTCAAACAAAAGAAGAGATCGTCAATTTGTGTCTACGTTTTTTTTCAATGTTTGTCACCTCATAAGTTCGTCAGGTGTATACCGATTTTAAAATTGTTTCCTTCAGATTGAAACTCTCAAATAAAAAAAAATACAGAAAATCCAAAAGACCTCAAAATTTATACGCATTTTAAAGCTAACCGGCATTTCCATACTCACACCTTCATAGTACACATGAGTAAAATTGTTTATTAGAATATTATATTTAAATTATTATATTAGTAACTATGATACTAGTACGATAGCCGAGTGGTTGGGTGGTCAGAATTTCGAGTCAAGAGACCCGAGTTCGATCTTCAGGTGGCAGGCTCGTACCAATGGTTTTTTCAAAAACTTATGTACGAATATTATCGTTGGCTTGGACATAAAGACGGCGACGAGCTCACCACCTGACACGTTGTCCCGAAAATATTTTCGGTGGAAGGTGGGTCAAAGGGATTTAATTGTCTAGACTAGACCTCTGTCTACCCCTGTATTGGGAATTGGGTGAAGATATTATTATTATGTTACTAGAAGTTTAACTAAGGCAATTGTTTGCTCTTTTGTATTCCTTTGGAAGGAGATCAAATTTTTGTCTAAAAATGATTTCTTACATAACCTTTCTTAACTCACTTTAAGATGCAATGAAGAAAATTAATTGTTTAAACCCTTATATTTCGTGTGTGCTTTTCACAAAGTTTGGAGATTTAAAACTTGTATTACACTTGTACAAATGTTAAACTTGGAAAGTTGCACATTGAACAATTTGTACGTGTGAAGTGGCATGGCAAGGCAATTTTTATTTCCATTTAATAAAAATTACCGGATAGCCTAGTTGGTGACCTTGCCTTCGAAGCTAAGAGCCGCAGGTTCGAATCCCGATTAAAGATTACAACATATAATAACAAAACAAAACAACTCGATTAATTTTCATGTTTTTTCGCGACGCAAACATGTTTATACATAATGAATAATGGCCAATTGTTACGTAGTCGCAAATAGGATTCGGTGAAAGGTAGTTCGGAAGAACTTAATTGTTTAGGCTGTCTGTCCTTGTTTACCCTTGTATTCGGAAAAAGCGTTAAAATATAAATCGAAAATCTAAAGTTGTGGTTCGTTGACCAGTAAGTATAATTGAAGATTCATTTCATAAGTAGAAGAATTTTGAAACTATTTAGTGGCAAACTCTACTTACTCTATACCCTGTTTGATAATAAAGACGTAGTGTTTATATATCCTTTTACAATATTATATGTTCAAAATAGGCAGTGAAAACGTAATAAAAATAAATAAATGTCTTCATGCAATTCCTCATAGAGGGGTAGACAGAGGTCTAGTCTAGAAAATTAAGTCCCTTCGACCGACATTCCACCGAAGATATTTTCGGGACAACGTGACAGGTGGTGAGCTCGTTCCCGTCTTTATGTCCAAGCCAACGATATAATTCATACATACACAAGTTTTTGAAAAAACCCAACAATAAAGATATCAAAGTACGGCTATGTCAGTTGCCTTATTTCTGCTGCGTATCTTCATTGCAGATTCTATCATGCAGAAAAACACCGAGTATAGCACCCTGAGCAACTTTGAGCTTCCTCTTTCGGCTTATAGTGAAAGAAAAAGTTCGTATGCCAAGCGGTTATGGCAAAACCTCCCGTAGGCCTATGTTAACTTTTACAGGCTTTTATGATCTGTGATATGTGTTCAGTATACTTTTGTGATTAGTATATTTTTACAGGCTGTGACATTGTTTTAGAAGAAATTGCGTGTGTTTTTCCAAAAAAACAACAGAAAAAAGCATAATAGCAAGGTTTATTACAACTACAAATTGGAAAGCTGATCCTTATCATGATTTTGATGTTTGTATTGTAATTACGGCCTTCGGAAAAATAATGACGTTACCTTGGTTGATGTTTTGTACTGCTCGTTACAGACGATATTTCTACAACGTTTGCTTGTTTGATGAATAAATCATTTGACTATTTATGGATTAATTCAAAGATTTTTATGTCATTCAACTTTTTCATTATGTTTTGAATATATTACTATGTACTAATAGTGTTCACAATGCTCAACACTGTTTTTTAAACAAATGAATATTTTAGCTATTTCTTCAGTCGAATTTACTTTATCCAGTCACGATAGCCGAGTGTTTGGGTAATCGGAATTCGAGTCGAGAGACTCGTGTTCGATCCCCAGGAGTTACCTGCTAAAAACTCAAGACTGCAAACAACTACATAATCATTTGCGAAACAACTGCAAAAAACTAAATTTTAAACATTGGTACGAGCGTATTGGTGACAGGTTTTTGGTATTGCGATCACAAATGCATTTGCCAAGCTATTGTGGCAAACTCTTTCTAACAGGAGAGGTATATTAACTGCAGTGGACTTTGACAAGCCGATATGTATGTTATGCATAGGTTCTAGTAAAAGTTTTGAGTAATTCATTATACATCGAACAACTTGGTGATGATGAGAATGTACCTTTTCAAACAAGACAATAATTTTCTATGTCAATTTAAATATGATGGAGTTCTGAGCTAACAATCTGAGCTCAAAGAAATATAAAAAATGCAGTCGAATTGAGAACCACCTTTTTCGTCTAGCCGTTTAAAAATTTACACAATTTCATAGTTGGCCATATTTATTTTATATCGCTTGACATGACTGTGAAATGACATTTTCATCTATTTAATTTCCCATTTATTTTGCGAATGTTGACCTAAATTGCAGGAATAAAGACAGCATGAAGCGGCTCGCAAATGAAAACACAAATGGTAAACTCACTTCGAATACAAAATTAACCATAACTTACTTTGTATTCGTAGTGGTTTTAATGCTGAAATAATATCATCATTACTGAAGACCCGATATTTATTAATCAATTACATTAACAATTCAGATCTTCTTTTAAATTTGTATCAATTTCACTCGCGAACTTGATTAATCAAATTATTGATATAATTTTCCAGTTCGGATTTGATTAAATGCATTTAATTTTTTTCAAGCTTTGTAATTCTGGACCTATGCGAGTAAATTATTATTTATAAAAGGAGTCATGATAACCGAGTGGTTAGGTGATCGCAATTCAAATCGAGTGGCCCGAGTTCGATCCCCAAATGACAGGCTCATACCAGGTTTTTTCAAAAACCTATATACGATTAATATCGGTGGCTAGGACATAAAGATGGCGACGGGTTCACAATAAGTCACGTTGTCCCAATAAATATCTTGCGTGGAAGGTGGGTCGCAAAGAGTTAATTCTGTAGAACTATACCTACGAATACCTCCGTAATGAAATCAAGTGATGATTTTATTTTAAAAGAAATATTACTCACAAAAATTAAGATAATGGTCTCTATGAGTGGTAAAATTGTTATAACCCCGAAAATTGGTATGTAGATTGACGATCGCACCTCGAACCAAAACACTGCTGTCCGTCCGTCACCAGTCTGCTTTTTTGGTCCAGAAGAATTAGTTATCAAATCAAATCAAATCATTTATTCACCGACATATATAATTACATTCGTTTATCGATGGTAATTTTTTAATCTACCACCGTTTCGTGATGAGGTTCCTCTAACGGAGAAGAAAGAGGCGAAGGACGCTCTGTATTGGTCAATTTTTATTTATAATATTATTTACAAATCACGATAGCCGAGTGGTTGGGTGGTCGGAATTTCGAGTCAATAGACCCGAGTTCGATCCCCAGTTGGCAGGCTCGTACCAATGGGTTTTTCAAAAACTTATGTACGAATATCGTTGGCTTGGACATAAAGACGGCGACGGACTCACCACCTGTCACGTTGTCCCGAAAATATCTTCGGTGGAAGGTGGGTCAAAGGGATTTAATTGTCTAGACTAGACCTCTGTCTACCCCCGTATTGGGAATTGGGTGAAGATATTATTATTATGTTACTAGTAGTTTAACTAAGGCAATTGTTTGCTCTTTTGTATTCCTTTGGAAGGAGATCAAATTTTTGTCTAAAAATGTTTTCTTACATAACCTTTCTTAACTCACTTTAAGATGCAATGAAGAAAATTAATTGTTTAAACCCTTATATTTCGTCAAGTCCCTTACTTGATTGTCTAGACTCGACCTCTGTCTACCCCTGTATTGGGAATTGCGTGAAGATTTAATTTACAAATGTGTCCTTAATATGATAACAGATTAGGTTTAAACTGTTATTTGTCATAAAAGGCTTTAAATATATAATTTCACACGTATTTTATATCATTGTATTGTTAATATTACAAATTAAAACTATGTATTTAAATATATAAATCGTTTTCTCGAAAACTAAATAGTCGAACATTTAGTTAAGCCATCTGTTAACACTTAAATCTAAAATAAGGGTTAGGGATTCAGCAGTAAATCACTATCAGGGTGCAAGATTTTCTATAACTTTGACTTGTGTTTCCCATGATTTCTGGTTAGTTTTCTATGGGTAACTTTTTATCTCCTAACCGCCAACATAATTTTTATTGAATCGTGATGATAAATGTTGGCATAAATCTCAACATAGTATATAGTGACATACATATATTGAGTATGATATTATAGTAAGGTACAAATTTTGAACCACTGACATGTTCACTTGTGGAAGGTTTTTTGAATATCATGAGTCCACAGGCACTGATGAGCAGATTAGGCATCAAATCGATACACATCTAAAAGTAATAAGCAAATATAATAGAAAGTAGAGACTTTTCTTTATAGCCTATCAAAATTCAACTGCTGAAAACTCCTCCATAGACTCCCACAAATAAGAGTTCCTAGCCAGGTCTCTAAGGTATTCTAACTTATGGAAAGGCGCCCTACGCTTTGCTTGCCTAAACGAACGCTCCCACTTGAGAACGTTTCTTTCTCAACGGTTGTCAGTTATGCGTGCTATTTTACAGGCCCGTTGTCACATCAACCAGCTGATTCTTATGGCTATGTCTTTTACCTTGATTCTGCTGCGGATATCGTCCTTGCGGATTCTGTCATGCAGAGAAATGCCAAGCTCAGCCCTTTCCATAGCCAGCCTAGCAACTTTAAGCTTCCTCATTTGGCCAGCAGGCAGGCACTTTTAGAAGAGCTACAGAAGCTCTTGTGCGGAGAAGAAACGTGGATGTGAGTGAAGGAGAAGAGAAAATAAATCCCTAAAGAACCGTTTTTTCCTATGTCTTGTAACCTTTCGCCCACGCAACTTTTTACTTTTTTTTGCACTGTCTACCAACCACGTAAACTTCTCTGTTGTGTTCTATAAATAAAACTATTTCATTCGAGTTAGCAATGTAATAGTATTTTAAATCGTTGCTTTTAAGCGTCTATGTGAACAATTTACTCACATTGTTTATTCAAGCCACTTGGCATTTAAAGTCTCGTAAATTATATTTTGTAAAATCGTCAAAAGACTGCGAGCAGAAAATAAACACAGGCTAAGGTTCTTTTTATTTAATATCTGGATTATTGAATGAGAATTCCACTCAAGAATTTCTGTTATTGAATGGAAAATTCCATTAAATGTTAATGACTTAAAAATCTCTGACATTATTTAACTACTAGAAGTGAAATATTTTTAATTAAAGACAAGATAGCTGCTGATCAGGATAGAAAAAGAAACGAAACATGTTTTCTTGTATAGCCGAGTTGGTAGAGACCCTACCTTCGTGACCCGACTCGAGTCCTCGATTTTATAGGAATATTTAGTAGTCTCAAAATAGCTTTGTTGCAAAGTGGGTCGAAAGAACTTCATTTTCTTCACCTATGTCTACCCCAGTAGGGAAAATAGGCTGAATATTTAAAAATGTATCTTTACTTATAAACCCACGGAGTAGTCAGGGAAAACAGATCGCCAAGTGTCACCACCATAATTACCTCTTTCGCTTTCAAATTCATAATTTTTTTCAAACCTGCACATCTAGGTACCCAGGTACCCTTAATCCTCGTTTCTTTGAACACTTTGCTACCACGATCTTCAAAAGTTGGTCTTGGCTTACTTCGACCGTATTGTCGAATTTCGCGCTGTATATTTCCTTCAACATTTGGTCCACACCCAATCGCTCAACATGCCCCAAAAACAGTAAATTATTTTTTAAACATTACAATTCTAACTTCCAGATATAATTAGACATGAATATCATTAAATAAATATATACATAGACACGGACAACATTACAGAGTAAGCAGCTTACGATTTTGTATTATGGAATCAGAAACAACGAAGGTATCACAGACCAGACCCGAGATAATGTAGAAAAACTGTTTTCTATATGACCCGAACTGAAATCAAACCCGGGACCTCTGAGCTGGCGACACAATGAAAACCAGTGTATGAGCCATTCGTCCACGGAGGTCGTCAATTAAACGATTGACTATAAATGTGTCCCTAACATTATAAATAATCCATCTATGTCCATATAAATTAAAAATATTAATACATTAGATAAAGAGTAACTAAGAATCTTTATTTATGGCAGAACTGATATCTCCAGGTTCCATTTCATCTAATACTAATGTACGAGTATATATTAATGTAGCGAAACGAGTCTAACAAAAATCTTAGTTACAATGACATTGTTTATAAAAATATTTTCTTTGCTCTTATATTTCACGCAACTGTATGTTTGTGTTTGCATCACTTTACGTAAGGGGATACTGGTGTGTCATTTCCTATACTTGTCCAATGTCAATCTTATATAAAGAGAAGGAATTACTTGTATTCTGTTTTATTGGTAATATTTCTAGATTTTTGTTACAGAATTAACTGATAGATTTTTGTTACTGAACTTAGTGCCTGGGTATATAAGGTATGCTTACTTAGAATAAATAAAAAATAAATAAATATTTTCACGCAATTACCAATACAGGGGTAGACAGAGGTCTAGTCTAGACAATTAAGTCCCTTCGACCCACCTTCCATCGAAGATATTTTCGGGACAACGTGACAGATGGTTAGCCCGTCGCCGTTTTTATGTCCGAGCCAACGATATAATTCTTATATAGGTTTTTTAAAAACCCTGCCTACGAGCCTGCCACCTGGGGATCGAACTCGAGTCTCTAGACTCGAAATTCTGACCACCCAACCACTCGGTTATTGTGACTTATCTATCGTACTATATACTTATATATCGTACTTAGAATAAATAGAGCTTTTGTATTTTTAATAACAAATGATATATTTCTTTAAAAAAAAATATGTATTTATAGGGATGACTCATGATAGCGTAGTGAACAGGGTGCTAGGTTGCACCAAGTCGGAAAGGCAGGAAATAATCCCGAATCCAGCATCACCAAAATTAAACAGCTAGTAACTATGTAAAACTAGTAACTTACATTGGTTAGAGTGGTTAACAGAATACTTATGTATAATATTAATAATTTATATAATATTCCCTCGTTTTAAGAAATAAAATAAAAAGTTATAGCTACAACAATATTTGTTTTATTTTTTACTTTACTTATGAAATAAATATTATTTGCTTAAGTAATATGCTTGCTCAACTATTGTAGAAATTGGTTCAGTGATTCAAGTTTAATAAAATATCTCACAAATTCTGTCAATCGTGCCATACCTACTAATCTACGTTAGGTCTTTATTGATATAAATCATTGAAGCAGTTTTTATTGAATGTTTGGTCAATAATTTGGACATTGGTCAGTGAAAATAGAAACGTTAGGATTTCTGAGAACTGTTTAATTATCTATATGCAGTATTATTTTGCTGTACTATAGTAGGGTAGCCAGAGTTCAGTACAATTAAGTCCTTTCGACTAATCTAACACCGCCTCTTGTGGGACAATGTGTCAGATGGTGAGCCCGTCTTGAAGTCAAGCCTACGATATAACTCGTATATAAGTTGTTGAAAATACCCGAGTACAAGCCTGATGGGCTCACCACCTGCCACGTTGTCCTGAAAATATCTTCGGTGGAAGGCGGGTCGAATGTGTCGGCGAGACTTAATTTTCTAGACAAGATCTCTGTCTACCACTGTATTGGGAATTGTTTGAAGATATTTAACTATACCTATTTTGATTAAATTAAAGAGAATAAAGTCACATAAAAGTTCAGCATAAATATGCTTTAAAAATCAATAAAAATGGCATAATATTTTATTAAAAAAATGTTCTTGACTACCTACGTAGTGAAGAATACCTAGAAATAGTGTACCATCACAGAGATTTACTTTACCCAATTAAAATTTACTTCACCCTCTGCAGTGGGTAAAGTAATTTTTTTTATGTTGTATACTTAACTACTACGTCATAGTTGATGCTATAACAAAATTTGGAATCAACTAGAGCAGAGTAAATTGATTTTAACTAGTCCTTCGTAAGCTCGTCACGGACTGAGAGAGATTTAAGTATCGCTAGAAATTTAACAGATTGTAATACTTGAATCTTCTCTCCATTTAAGGCAACATTTAATTTTTCACTTAACGTCAAGATTTATTTCTTAATTTAAACTATTGCAGTAGCGCATAGGTATTAAAAATGAATTGAATTCAATGAATTAATATATCACTTAAATAGATAAGGACAACATCACTTACATGGATCTGATTCCACAGTTAGTAGATAAAGAAGTTGTGTTATGGATTCGGAAACAAAGAAGCTAGCATTAAACACACTACGAGATAATATAGAAAAAATATTTTCTATGTTACCCCATCTGGGAATCGAACTCGAGACCCGGTAGGTGACATAATTAAATTACTTGTGTACATCACACGTCCAAGGAGGTCGTCTTATTTATTATTTAAAGAGGATAGAGTATCAAGAGTACGAGGGTGTTCCAAAAATAATGATAATCGGTTACTTCAGGTCCGCATAAAAATCCAAAAAATATTTTTGCTTGCTTATATACTCACTACGTCAGCCTAAAAATCATATAAATAGATCACGATTTCCGGAAGATACATTCAAGATATTTTTTTGTTCCGATTTGTGACTATGGACGCGACCTGGATCCACCATTTTGATCCTGAAACGAAACAACAATCGATGACTTGGAAGCGAGCCTCCTCACCGACGCCAAAGAAATTCAAAGTTTCAAGTTCGGCGGGCAAGGTTATGGCATCTGATTTTTGGGACGCTCAAGACATAATTATGGTGACATATTTGGAAAAGGGAACCACTATTACGGGCTCTTACTACGCAGACGAAATAAGAAGATTACGGGAGGCCATTAAGGAAAAAAGACGCGGCAAACTGCGAGCTAAAGTGCTGTTTCACCAAAACAACGCACCGGCTCACAAAGCCGCAATGCGATAGCTGCCATTCAAGAAACGGGATTCGAACTGCTCGAACACGCAGATTCGCCAGAGCGAGCTCGCAGTGATTTCTACCTCTTTCCTCGGTTCAAGGAACGCCTCCGAGGCCAGAAATTCAAAGACGATATCGAGGTAATGGCCACTGTTGAAGCGTTTTGGGATGGTCAAGACAAAGAGTTTTTTTCAAAGAGATACATAAGCAAGCAAAAAAAATTTATTTTTATTTTTATGCGGACCTGAAGTAACCGATTATCTCCCCCGTATATCTAAATCATGCCATGCTTCAAAAACGGTATTCTCAGATGATAGCAACACAAATTACTATTAGCCAGACTACAACAACGGTTACTGTGCGACGGCATTCTTATCATATCGATGATTAGAGGCAATTTAACAGACAAATAAAATAAAATAAACATAATAACAAACAAAAAAAAACACGACCAATTTGAGAACCCTCACCTTTTATTTGTAGTTTGTTAAAAATACGAATCCTTAATGTCGTGTTTTTGAGAAAACATTTTCATTTCCCCTGGGAATTACTCAATACAAAGTATTTAGAAACACTCTTGGGTAAAAACTTTTTAACCTTTCCGAGTTTTGCGGATACAAGCACAATTGTTGCTTTTATATATATAGAATACATATATGTTTTTTATTAAAATATTAAATATCTTCACGCAATTCCCAATACAGGGGTAGACAGAGGTCGAGTCTAGACAATTAAGTCCCTTCGACCCATCTTCCACCGAATATATTTTCGGGACAACGTGACAGGCGGTGAGCCCGTCGCCGTCTTTATGTCCAAGCCAACGATATTTGTACATAAGTTTTTAAAAAACCCATTGGTACGAGCCTACCAACTGGGGATCGAACTCGGGTCTATTGACTCGAAATTCCAACCACCCACCCTCTCGGCTATCGTGACTTTTAATATAATTTGTTTTTTATAACAAAAATTTATGGTTTATGTTAAGACTACCTTCCGCCCGCGGCTTCACTCACGTGGTATGTTGGTAAAAAGAAGCCTAAATCTTATTTCAGTAGTCGGAAGCCTGAGGAATATTACAAAAATTGCGACAGATAGTTAAGTAAAACATTAAAAGGCGCTACACTTAATTTAATATCATCGTAATATTTTTAAACAATTCGCTCAAATCACTAAGTGTATATCTAGTTAATAATATTTTTGTCATGGTGTGTGCAATAAATCAAATCAAATCATTTATTCATCGACATAAGAACATACATTCGTTTATCGATCGTCATTTTTAATCTACCACCGTTTCGTAATGAGACGGAGAAGAAACAGGCGAAAGAAACTCCGTAGGTATCCTATGTTTTGGTCAATACTTTTAACAATATAATGCATTATATAAATATAATGTGCCATTTTCTAGAAATAGCTTGGGTTCGATCACCTCATTCCCAGGGTTTACAGTCATTAATCATTTATATTATAATAACCCTTCCTATAAAGCTTGTGTTTAATAAATTTCTTAAACCTGTTAATAGACAGGCTTTGTATATTTACCGGGACTTTGTTGTAGAAGCGTATACACCGCCCTATGAACGAGTCACTTACTCTATGGAGTCTAGTATCCTTAACCTAGTAATAAAGTGTATAAATAATAATAAATAAGTGTAAAAGACAAAGTTAATTTATATTACTATAGAAACACTGTCGTGAACTTTTATGTAGAACCTTTTACAACAAGCAATCCCATGATACGTTATTTTCTTGGTTTAGGCAGCGCAGGCCAAGAAAGCTCTCTAAGGACAGGAAATTTTTCGACTTTTTTGATACTTTACATAGTATTATGGTCAGAGTACACAAAATATTTATTACTTGTATCCTATGTATTATTCTGGTGTATAAACTATGTTAATGTAAAATTTCATCAAAAGTAGTCTAGTAGTATTTGCGTAAAAGAGTAACAACCATCAATCCCTCCTCAAAAATTTGCATTTATAATAGTACGATATAAACAATTTATATCATTGGTTTGGACATAAAGGCAGCGATAGGCGCACCACTTGTGTCGATGAAACGATGTTGTCGATGAAAAGTGGGTCCAAATGACTAAATACTAGGATTGGATAAGGATATTGACTTAGCAACGCAGAGAGAACAAAGAGAATACCAACTAAATTTTATTCAGTTTAGACTGAAAAGGAACATGACCTGATTTTGTAATTTAATAAAATACGTTATTATTTAGAGGCTCAATGTAGCTTGAAATATCTACCTAAAGAAAGAATAAAAATTTCATTACAGAGATTCTTCTATTCATACACGGCTTTTTTATGAATTCAATTTATCACTTTATAACGCGCAACCATCCGATTACGGCTGTAAAAATGATCATACTCGTACTTTGCGACATTTTTTATCCAAATTATTTAACCAAATTTTATTAAATAGCGATTATTTATCCAAATTTTTATTATGTTAATAAAGTTTAAGAACTTAAAGACCTTTTGTACGTAAGATGAGATACATTTTTTTTAATATGTAGTTAACTTGAATAGAATTACTTGATACAGGTTGAATAATAATTAAATTAACAAAATGTTCCACAAAATTGAAACTATAAGTAGACGACTCCTAGGAAATCAGGTCTTCTTCCTCCTGCCCTTATCCCATGCTATGTGGGGTCGGCCCAACATGTCTTCTTCTTCCACTCTCCTCTATTTCCCGTCATCTCAATACTCACTCCTTTCTTTCTCATGTCTCCTTCACACAATCTTGGAGGAGGATTCAATCCTAAGAAAATTCCAAATCCTAGGAAATCACGTAAATAGACAATTTCATGAATCAGATTAGTTCCAGAGCTTAAAATGCTAATTTATTAAATGAAAGCTAAAATATTTAATTTATAACTTTAAAACTAACTACCTAATCCGGAAGTCTAACTATATTTAAGTACTACAATTTTGTTTTAAAACAATTATTCACTCACTGTTATCTAGCGATACGTTATTATTTTCTTCTTCTTTCTTAGGTTTATGGCTCTATTTCTCTTTTAAAAATTATGCAAAAAGTCATGATAGCCGGGTGGTTGGGTGGTCAGAATTTCGAGAGTTTCGAATTTCAGACCCGAGTTTGATCCCCAGATGGCAGGCTCGTACCAAAGGGTTTTTCTAAAACCTATGTACGAATTACATCGTTGGCTTGGACATAAAGACGGCGAAGGGCTCACCACCTGTCACGTTTTGCCGAAAATATTTTCGGTGGAAGGTGGATCGAAGGACCTTTATTGTCTAGACTAGACCTCTGTCTACCCCTGTATTGGGAATTGCGTGAAGATATTTTTTTAAAAGGTTTTTCGCATTTTATACATTCTTTGACAATCGACAAATACTAATCGTAAAATGTAATTTCAAGACAATTAAAATTTAAATATTATCAATAAAATTGCCGAGTTAATTCACAATGTTAAAAATGGCAATTTTTTTTTAACTTAAAATATTATGATCTATTTTCTATAATATTATGATCTATTTTCGTGATTGTGTTAAAATATAGCTTCCTTGGAATGGAGAAGTAAGTAGAACATTGACATACAAAGTGACACATAAATTGCATTGATCTGGTTAGACAGGGTCCAATGGGCTTCAAAGACGACCGAAAAGGACACAGCTGAACACAAATAAAGCGGACCAACGCATTCGATGGATGTCGTTATAGATTACAGAGTCTACCATACGTTGCGAATGCTTTTGTCCTTGGGAGGGATTTTATTGACATACCGTTTTGAGCTAGATCTAAATCTCTTCATATCATATCGACTGGTCTTAGAATAAAATGTAAAAGAAACAGCCTATGATATGTTTGCTTTCGCATCTGTTAAATATTATCTACCACTTCGTTTATTCATTAACATTTAACGTACATAATAATATGTTAATAGTATTAAAAAAAAACGTTAAGAATATAATGATGTTTAAGTAAATACGTATAGTTATTAAATATAATGTAATATGCCGTTTATAAGTCAATGATTGAATTATTTAAGTTGTTCTTATGACTATTTCAATTTGTAAGTATCAAAATAGGCTGTTATACAGCCCATTTTGACTCTGACGCAGCTTCCTGGGAGGCACATTAATTATTATTTTGTTAGAAATATACGGCATTACGCTCCTCAAAAATGAACTATTTCTACAGTTTTCAAGTGTCTTATTTGTCATATACATCTATAGATCTACATCTATAACATCAGAATTAAAGCTTTAAGTAAAAAACGTTTTGTTGTTGTATGTGTTTCGCCTCAAAACAAGGCATTATCGAGCGAGTAGCCTCTACGATGTGCCATCGCAGAGAACTCTGCGGTCGCTCATCGTAGTTATTACTTGGTTTGAGTTTAGTGATGGTGGTGCATACAGAGGAATTAGTGCACGCATCTGGGAGGAGGGAGGGTGATGCTCTTCTTCTCTTCGGGCCAGGTAACATATACCTTTTTATATTTGCATGCGGAATGGTGCGAAGTAATTATTCAATTACAACTTTACAATGAATTTCCGCAATTTAAAGCCTATGTCAGTCAACTATATTTTATAAAGTGCAAAAAAATATCTGAGATTTATCAGCGTAACAATATGGGGAAAAAATTCATCGGCTGTCGATAAATAGCGGGATTAAAAATCTCGAAAAATACTCCACTTAAAATTAATAGACCGATGTGGTACTGACGTTGAACCTCCGCATGCAACGCGTGACGATTATGGCAAGTATACTTTAATCTTAATGAATATAATAAATAAATATCTTCACGCAATCCCAATACGGGCGTAGACAGAGGTCTAGTCTAGTCAATTAAGTCCCTTCGACCTACCTTCTACCGACGATATTTTCGGGACAACGTGACAGGTGGTGAGCCCGTCGCCGTCTTTATGTCCAAGCCAACGATATAATTCGTACATAGGTTTTTGAAAAACCCATTGGTACGAACCTGCCACCTGGGGATCGAACTCGGGTCTCTCGACTCGAAATTCCGACCGTCCAACCACTCGGCTATCTTGACTTTTTTAATTTACTACTATATATACTTTACATTTTACTTTACTACTATACATACTTAATATACTTTAATCTTAATAAATTAAGTTTCAGCCTTAATTTGTCATAGTTTATATGCACGCCATTCTCAATCCTGGTGTGAACAGAGGTCTAGACAATTAAGCCCTTTCGACCCCCTTCCACCGACGACATTTTTGAGACTATCTGACAGGTGGTGAGCCCGTCGCCGTCTTTATGTCAAAGCCAACGATATAAATTGTACATAAGTTTTTGAAAAAGCCCATTGTAACGAGCCACCTGGGGATCGAACTCGGGTCCCCTAACTCGAATTCCGATTCAACCACTCGGCTAGCGTGACCATTAATTTGTAATTGTTGGTTATCCTTAATGTAATAAAAATACCTCATTTAAAAATTAAATTAATCTTGTTTAGGTAATAAATAAATAAAACTAAGCTAATTAACAAGTTTGAATATCGTGACGAAACTTGCTAGTCCGAAAAAAGAAAATTAAGAAAAACTATTGTTGCGAGGTTGTCTTATTAAGTCAACACGTACTAAATTCACGTGGTGGATCTTCGTCTGCTCTTAATCATTCTAGAAAAGGCCCAGCTCTAGTATTCACAAACTGCTACTTTTTCATACAACGATATACAGCTAAAATTGAAATTATTTTGCTTTCAAACGACTCAATGCAATTTAAGAAATTTATTGTATACTTTATTGTTGCCTCAGGTTAGTGAACTGTTACAAGCCCTCATTCATATATTACGTCTGTTTGTATACTTAGATGAATTTGTTATGTATAATATAATTAAGGAACTGTGTTGAAAGTTTATAATAGCATTATAATGAAAAGTTTATAATAGCATTAGAATGCTGAGTTTACCTTTAATTTAAACACATATGTAAATTTATATATTAATTTTTAGTTTTTACATTAATTGGAAATGTTCTGTATGTGTTTAGTTGGTAAGCCAAATTAAATAAATAAAATAAAATAAAATAAGAAGTTATATAAATAATAAATAAGTATCTTCACACATATTCTCAATCCTGAGGCCGACCGAGATCTAGACAGTTGGGCCCTTTCGACCCACCTTTCACCGAAGACAATTTAGAGGCCAATGAAGTGGTGAGGAGCCTTACGCTCTTACAGCGTACATAGATACATATTTACAAAGATAAATATAGATATATACATCCATGACTCGAGTATGAACATTCGTGTTCATCACACAAAAATTTTCTCCAAGCGGGATTCGAACCTGTATTCCTACCTTAGCCTCGAGGCTTAGGTTTACTACTAACTCGGCTATCGGATCGTCGCTCGCTAATTACAAAATTATGTACACACTTAATGGTAATCTGTTACCGTCTCACCAAAGTTTACAGAGTACCTAATTATTCAAGTTTTGTACGTATTAGGCAGCAGGGCCATGATAGATGACATACGTAATACATTAAGAAGTGTTGATTCAGTCCATCAGTGAAACATGATATTCTTGTAGTAAATTTCAGCCATAGCAGCAACACACAGCAATATGTAACAGCGTGATAAACCGAATTAACATTTAGATAACAAAATATAGCTTGTAGATGTGTAGATATAATTCGTACAAAAGTTTTTGATAAACCCATTGGTACGAGCCTGCCACCAGGGGATCGAACTCGGGTCTCTTGACTCGAAATTCCGACCACCCAACCACTCTGCTATCGTGACTTTTTTTCTCCCTTTGGTAACGAGGTTACCCTACCAGACAAACCGGCGAAATAGAATCAACAATATTGGTCAATATACATTAGTAGAATAGTATATTTTTTTTACTTAACTACTAGAGTGAGTATCTACAATTAAAACACACAAAATTTTTTTTGTATATTTTTAAACCTTGTAAAATATATATTAATTGACCTTTTCGCGTAAGAGATGCTCTCAATGTTTATTAGTTAGTTAGGTAGCTAGTCTCACAGTAATAAGTTGTTGTAATGACTTTCCTTTGGGATATCAATATTATTTCATGAAAAAGAAAATAAGTAAAAAATACAATATGTTATGCCAGTTCTATAGGCGATGGCAGTTCAAGAAACATTTTACTTCAGACGCTCTAGCGATCATTGGTAAGCTGATAGATGTTACTGTCGTATATTCCAAGAAGGTAATTCCGATATTTGTTGATAGCAAATAAAATTTCTAAGGCTTTTTTGCTTTTTACAATAAGCGCGGAAAATCCACATGGAGCTAAAGAAACATCGAAATAAATTGTTATCGTAAATTGGAGTATCTAGAGAAACTGGTTATTATTCTTTATTCTTTTATAATTAAATTAATAAAAACCTTAATAAAGCCTACTTAAAGAATTTTTTGAAGTTATTTTTACAATTTTACAAGATATCTTTTCATAAATTTCACATAAAAAGTCACGATAGCCGAGTGGTTGGGTGGTCGGAATTTCGAGTCGAGAGACCCGAGTTCGATCCCCAAGTGGCAGGCTCGTACCAATGAGTTTTTCAAAGACTTACGTACGAATTATATCGTTGGCTTGGACAGAAAGGCGGCGACGGGCCACACCACTGTCACGTTGTCCCGAAAATATCTTCGGTGGAAGGTGGGTCGAAGGGACTTAACTGTCTAGACTCGACCTCTACCCCTGTATTGGGAATTGCGTGAAGATATTTTTTTATGTCTTTTCGTGGAATACTTTGAAATCACAAAAACCGGCGCTTTATTTAACATTAATTAATTTGTAAGAATATGATATTTTACATCATACAATAACATTTTTAGTGCTAATTGGAGACGAGATTCGAAATAACTAAAGTTATGCAAAACAATATTATTTCTAAATTAAGCTTAAATAGCCTAATGGTTTGGGCTTTGGAGCAGGAAACATGAAGTCGTTGGTTCGAGTCCGCCGTTCGATGATTGCCGTGAACAACTCCAGACGTGAGCATTGCAGCTTAGTTGGAGTGGTTACCAGAAATGCTAGTAATCTTATTAGATATTGCTATTATTAATTAATTTTTTTATCCTACACTGGCATTGTCCTATACAGGATTCGTTGAAATGCCTTAATTGCTTAATTCTGGAGCTCTATCTACTCCTCATTGGAAATTTGCGTGCATGTATTTACAATTATATCACTTAATTATTTGTAGTCAATAAGCTACTTTAACATACAGTATACAACACATTATTGACTCTCACATAATAGTTACTTTCGTCTATTTAATTATTATCTATGCTACAATGCGGAAATGCCAAAATTCCGTCATGACCTCAATTAGAAAATTCTTTACCGTACATAGCAATGGCATACTATTCTAGAAGAAGCAATGATTCATATTTGTACGCTTCCTTATCTTTTATTTGTACTTGATGAACCATAACAATTTGGAATTTACATAATGGGGCAAAAGCGCGTTTTTAAGAAATTTTAAAAATTCAACTGACTTTTTATTTGATGCATTATTATACTCATTTATTAAGCATTTGATCCGTGTTGTGCTTTTTGCTACTATATAATTCGTACATAATTTTTTGAAAAACCCATTTATACGAACCTGGCAACTAGGGTTTGTACTCGGGTCTCTTGACTCGAAATTCCAACCACCCAACCACTCGGCTCTCGTGACTATATATGTAATGAACATAAATAAGAAATTTAAAAAATCAACTCACACCTGTGGAATTCTACCCGCGACCTTAATGTGGAAATCCACTCACCTACGACGTAGATAGTAGGTTCAAATTCTGCTAGAATCAGTTGATTATTTAATTTCTCATTAATACAATAACTTGTGATATTTACCTCGTATAGATATATAGTTAATACATAACCATATGATGTAATTATAATTTGTCTGGAAGAGCTCTTTAGCGATAAGACTACGATGTAACTAGTAATATTAAGTTTTAAGTATTCAGTTTTCTTTATGTTGTATTTATTCCTTGTATATATGTTATGTACAATAAAGTATATCTACCACTAGTAGTAGTTTGTATAGCTTCCTACGGATCTATAATAGTCAACTACATGATAGTAGCCTCACCCTCGTGGAGAAACTGTCACCATCTCCAAGCAGGTAGATTGGTAATCACATTGCAATACCTTCGTGGATGGAGTTCCGTTAAGTCCACTGTTAATTTTACCTGATATAAAAGCAATAGCTTGAAAAAGTGTTTGTTTCACCAGACATCATTTTTTCTCAGTAAATAGGTGAAAACCTCTTTGATAGAGTCGTGCATATATATATATATATATATATATATATATATATATATATATATATATATATATATATATATATATATATATATATATATATATATATATATATATATATATATATATATATATATATATATATATATATATATATATATATATATATATATATATATATATATATATATATATATATATATATATATATATATATATATATATATATATACTATATCAACAGGCATTGGCTTGGCTTGGTGTTGGTGTACGCCACTCGACTACGGAGGCATACATATTGACAATGCCTATTAGAGAAGTGCGAGACTATTATTGCCTTTTTATTTTCTACTATTTGCTATTATTACTACCTAATATAACCTAATAATGAAACGCAGACAAGATTTTTTTAAAGTTGAATATCAAGATTATGATCATCAAAAACAAATTTAAACAGTTGAAAAATTTAACTGTAATATTTTTAATTACGTTCTTTTTTAATCAAATATAATGTTCTGTATTTAAAGGCCATGGTAATAAATTATTATAAGAGAATTGCAACTACCGCTTTACGTCACTTCCTATAATACAGAAACGACGAGGCAATTTCCCTTTACGTGTCATACCAAGACTTGAAATGTGAACGGACACGAGGAGAGTATTTTGCCGTTGTTACGACGAAATATTTTTTGGCTTTTTTCTTGTCACGAAGTTTTTATTATTAGTATTTATATAAGAAGCTAATAAGCAATATAATATGTTAACTAAAAATAAATACCCAGAAAGATACAGAGGAGTAAAATCGTAACAATTAGTAAAAGCATTTTTTTATTAGAACTTAGTGAAAAAGGATCTTGTATCTGATTCAATATATACATGATTACAAGTAGAAAGGGCAATTCATAAGCCCCAGCAACCGACTTTATTAAAAAAAAAAAAAAAAAAACATTACATATTTACAGTAGTCACCATGAAATAAGTTAGAATGCCTCACAGCTCATAGCATACTCTAGGTGTTTATACCTTTCAGAACTCAACGTATCAGTTATTAAACTACGTGTGGCGTCGTAATTTTGATCTAAAACGGGATAAGTGATGACTTCTACGCAAATTACAAATCTACCAGCCAAGACCATATATAAAATAAGTAAAGTTTTCCTTGCTTTTCTTTGAATTTTCTTAATAAGAAAATGCTATTCGTTATTGAAAAAATAGATGCATTGACCCGAAGCACAGTCAAACGGGGATCAAACCTGCAACCTTCAGGCGCACAACGTTTGTTTTTATTATATATACTATATATAAGATGTCACGATAGCTGAGTGGTGGTCGGAATTTCGAGTCAATAGATCCGAGTTCGATCCTCAGTTGTCAGGCTCGTACCAATGGGTTTTTCAAAAAACTTATGTACGAATTACATCGTCGGCTTGGACATAAAGACGGCGACGGGCCCACCACCTGTCACGTTGTCCCGGAAATATCTTCGGTGGAAGGTGGGTCGAAGGGACATAATTGTCTAGACTAGACCTCTGTCTATCCCTGTGTTGGGAATTGCGTGAAGATGTTTATTATAATTATTATTTATATACAACAAAAGTTTGTTTTCATTATAACACTATATATTTTAAATTCACGTGGAATTAATTTAAATGTTTCTTGAAATTTCACAATATTCTTAAAGGAAATAATCACATTAATCCTCGCCAAGCAATATAATTAATATACTGTTTACATCACATTCTGCTTAATTAAATTTCATGTAACGTGTTCGAATTGTTAACCAAATAATAACGTATTAATAATACAAATAGATGACGATGTAAATTTAATACGAGACAAAACATCAGTTGCTATAAGTATTTGAATTTGGAATGTATTCCATATTTTAAAATAAAAATACGAGTATAATATAATGAAAAAATTTGTGACCTCACAGCAAGCAAGGGCTTCTCGCAACATAATATTATTTTCTTATATTTTGCTCAAATAAAATGATGCAGCCATAGCCGATACTTCAGTGAAGGCAGGGAGCCAACTATCGAGGCTAAGGGTGTTTAAATCTTGATAGTTTATCAATGAAAATAAATGTTTGCACTTGGTGATGAATGTTTATTAGTCAAAATAAATCTTTATGTATGTAGGAATATATACATCCTCCTATGGAGTTAGATATCGTATGTGTTTGTGCAAAGAAAAGGAACAGCAACAGGGTAACCATGTTATTCAGCGTCCATGTAACTCGTATAACAGGCAACTGTTAAGTAAGGAAAATGCAGTGCAGGATGACAAAGTACAATCAACAATTCCTATGACTTATGATTGTATGAAGTGGGGATGTTAATGTAAGTGGGGATTAAAATTTTATATTGATTTGAAAGCTTTATTAAAGATGAATGATATATATAATAGCTTATGATTAGGAATGCTTGTATATTATAAATATAAATGTTTATTTTTCGCGGAATTTTTTGCCACGCACTTTCACTTTATGGAATATGCCGTCAGCGGTTTTTCCCGACCAATACGACTTAGGGACTTTTAAGAAAAGAGCCTATACCTTTCTCAAAGGTCGGCAACGCATCTGCTATGCCTCTGGTATTGCGGGTGTTCATGGGCGGCGGTAATCACTAACCATAACGTGAGCCATCTGCTCGTTTGCCTCCTTTCTCTATAAAAAAAATTGACATGTTAATATGTAACCTTTCCATCAGCTAGCTTATGTACAAGAATATTCTGGTGCTGTAAGCGATGCAAACAAATTCGATGAATAAAACTAGCGGTTTTTATGTACTAACTCGTTAATTTATTACTTGCAACATAAATTCAGTTAAAACCAACCCGATAGCAGAGTTGGTAGTGTCTCAGTCTTTGAAGGTAAGAGTTGAAAAGAAGAAGAAAGTAGATTTTGCTGTACTACTGCAGCACTGTTATTCTGCCCGCAGTTGCGGGTTCGAATCCGGCTAGGGGCAAATATTTATTTATTTATTTATTTAAGCTTCAATGCACAGTGTAGTACATATGACAGACTTAATGCCAAGTGGCATTATCTACCATTCATTAATTTTTATTAATTTATGTCATATGCATGAGTGTTTGTCTCGAGCTATACATGTTTATATGTACTGTGCATCAATATATGTATGTATGTAAGCATATTAATGCGTGAAGATATAAAACAAATCAGTTATATCTATTGCACCTAAATTGATTTCGCAAATCTTGTTACCATGTAAAATACGGAAGTTGCTTGAAATCAAATTGAAACAATTTGATTTGCTGATTATTGTTGATTATCATAATATTACTGGACGATATCCATTGCTTTGTTAGTAACCAAAATAAACACAAATGCCGGAATATGCTACCGACTCTATCTGAAACAATAAAAAAAAATGTAAAACTAATATAAATATGTCTTTGTGTATGCTTTATTCGTTATTCCAAATAAGCTCCAGTGATTGTTGATCTGAGCCTATCTTCTTAATTTTGCTTACAAATTATTTGTTCATAAATTATTTCGCCATTTATCGGTAGGACATGACGTCATTAGTGATTAATACACCGGTACAATATGCCCACAATTTATAAATTACAAAATGCTGAAATTGCTGATAAACAAGATTCCGTAGAAAATACGATGTAAAAGAGTCATAAAACCTCATTAGGCCGTGATTCAAAACGTTGAGTAAGGGGGACTCCAGAAAGATATTATTACAAAAACTTACTAATGAAGTATGTATACAATGCAAAATTTTTAAATTAAGCCCATTGGCTGGTAGAGATTACTTTTTTCAGATAAACCGAAGTTTGGAAGCGACAATCGTTTGCAATAAACGCTATTTAGTTCTTGTATTAGAAAGTAAACGACTTTGTATTATTATTATTCAGTATAGCTGCATATCATAACTACATAAAAACATATAAGTAAGAGAAATACAAACAGAAAGCAATCGAATAATGATTATTTATTAGTTTTTTTAAAAAATGTGTGAGAATTGGCACGTTTCGCTGTCAATAGCAAGTCCACAGTCTGAATGATAAACATTTAAAAAAAAAAACCGCCAATCAAAAGAAACACAAAAAAGCGAAAAATAACACTAGTTAAACTTGTTACTTATTAATTTAAATCTAATCATCATTTGTTATTCATATCAGTTATCTGTTTTTACTGTATGAAGATGTCTGTTATCCGATTTGTACTGGCACTTGTATTTTTGATATATTATATACGTGGTTATTAATCATTGAACGTTTATTTAGAGATTTTATTACTATTATATTTTGTTAAGGTAGGCTTAAGTACCGGAAATCCCTCGATGACTGTATTTTTTTATAGCAAATGGGAGGCAAACGAGCAGGCGGCTCACGTGATGGTAAGTGATTACCGCCGCCCATGAACACCCGCAATACCAGAGACTTAGCAGATGCGTTGCCTCCCTTAGAGTGCCCCCCTCCCCCATAATTGGGGGAGAGGGGTGTGTGGGCCACCGGCTACCTGCACTCACCCACTGCAATACGAAACGCAGAAGTTTGTTAAACTTCTACTTCACGCCGGTATTCTGTGAGGTCGTGGTACTTCCCCGGTCGAGCCGGCCCATTCATGCAACAACAAAAGCTGATGCGTGGCTCTACCACTGTAAAGGTGTTATAAACTAGTAACTACTTTAACTATTTTAAATGCGCTTAGATTAATAACAACAACGAGAAAATACTTCATAAGCTAAAATATAGAGCGTGGGAGTCCAAACATTATCAATACTATTATATGATATAAATATGCTAAGAAATATATATCGCACAGTTTACGTAGGCACAGCTTATGTGTACAGCGCAAAGTTTATGTGGGTTGTACTTTTCTTGACAATTTTCGTAATATATAATAAAAAAAAAATAATTCATTCGTTTATACAGTAAATAGAATATAACATACGATAAAAAGAATAATAATAATTAAAGTTACTACTATCCATAACTTATACTATATCCATATAATCCATAACTTATACTATATGGTAACGGCGTAATTACATTGTCACAGCCTTTCTTCCCGAGGGTGTCGTAAGACGCGAGAGTAATGGAAACAGCTTTGAATATCGTTATGGCAACCGATAGATTTGTAGCATAACCATTTTCAAAAAATATCCGCCAAAATAATCAGACTGAAGATGGGCGTCTGAAGTGCGAGTGGTTTGGTACTGCGATTACCAATCCGTTTGCCAAGCGTGGTGATTATTCCAAATTCTCGCTATGGGCAAGGTGTACATCCGACAGTGGACTTTACTAGGCCATTATAAATATATCTACGTGTGTATAATTTACAAACTCATAACTACGAGACTTGAGTATTTTATGAAACTATGTTTAATTATAATTTAGTTCATTTAGATATTGGTATGTATGTGTACCATAAAACGCACCACCTTCTACTGTTCTTAATTCCATTTTCTCTTTAGCCCTGAGGTTGTCTGGAAGAAATCGCTCTTTAGCGATAAGGTGGTATTGTGAATACATATCTATTAAGTTCCTCTGTGTTGTATTTATTCCTTGTATATGTGTTGTGTACAATGCAGTATAGACTGCTACTACTAAGTTTCCATGTTTTCAATAGCATTACTTTGAAATAGTTTGTCATGAATAAGTCACGATAGCCGAGTGGTTGGGTGGTCGGAATGTCGAGTCAAGAGACCCGAGGTCGATCCCCAGGTGGCAGACTCGTACCAATGGGTTTTTCAAAAACTTATGTACGAATTATATTGTTGGCTTGGACATAAAGACGGCGACGGATATGTGTGACCTGTCACGTTGTCACGAAACTATCTTCGGTGGAAGGTGGGCCAAAGGGACTTAATTGTCTAGACTAGACCAGATATTTTTTTATGAATGATTTCGTCCACAGCTAAAAATAATATAAACCTTACAGCAAAATGTATTGTAATTTGTATGTTGAAATTTGAACGTTTTCTTTTTAGTCCGATTCCTTACTTCTAATTTAAGAAAAAAGTAAATGTATTCAAATCTCCGAGACGAAATAATAATTTGCGTTACAAATGGCTTCGTTAATTGAAACAAGATTATAGACTAATCTTTAATCCCCCGAGTTTAAGGTGACATAATTATAAGAGAAAAAAAGAGAATGTAGAATATCAAAAAGAGAATGTATTTTTGTGTAAGATTTATTTTTAATTCTTAACAGTCACGATAGCCGAGTGCTTAGGTGGTCGAAATTCGAGACAAGAGACCTGAGTTCGATCCCCAGGTGGCAGTACCAATGAGTTTTTCAAAAACTTATGTACGAATTTCATCGTTGGCTTGGACATAAAGGCGGCGACGGGCTCACCACCTGTCACGTTGTCCCGAAAATATCTTCGGTGGAAGGTGGGTCAAAGGGACTTAAAAACCGATCGGAAACCATTGCCAAATACTTTACAACATGGGTACAACAGGAGATAGAATATGCGACAATGCTAGGGCGTACCCCGCAGGCGACGCGCAGGCGCAGCACCCGGCGGCTGTGAGAAATGGACGAGGGTTGCTGCACCAAGGACGGGGCAGCGTAAGATGCTAGTCCGGGAAGTAACACTGAGGATGGCTAGTTAGAATATAGGTACGATGACTGGAAGAGGAAGAGAGTTAGCGGATGTTTATGAAAGGAGGCATATAAACGTTGCGTGTTTGCAGGAGACGAAGTGGAAGGGACAGAAAGCAAGAGAAATCGGGATGGAAAAAGAAATGGAGTGGGTGTAGTGTTAGATAAAGAACTTAACAATAAGGTGATGCATGTAAAGAGAGTGAATGAAAGAGTTATTATAGTTAAGTTGTTGATTGAAAATTTGGTTTTAAATATAGTGAGTGTGTATGCACTGCAGATCGGTTGTGACGATAGTTTGAAAGAAAAATTTTGGGAGGATTTTGATGCTGTAATTACGGCGATACCAGAATATAAGGAGGGGATTTTAATGGTTATGTGGGAAAAACAAGTGACGGATATGAAAGAGTACATGGGGGCTATAGCTACGGAGTCAGGAACCAACAGGGAGAAACTCTACTGGAAGCAGCTTTGGCCTTTGACTTAGCCGTAGTAAACACCTGGTATCAAAAGAGAGATCAACATCTTATCTCATTTCGTAGTGGCCAGCACTCTACGCAAATAGATTACTTTCTTATGAAAAGGAGCAATATTAACTCGGCCAAAGACTGCAAAATAATTCCCAGTGAGAGCCTAGTTTCCCAGCATAGGTTGTTGATTCTAGACTTGAGTCTTAAAGTAAAATGTATGCAAAAGAACTCTTAACCCCCACCTAGAACGAAATGGAACAAACTAAGTGACAGAAAGTTAGCCGAAGAGTTCCGGAAAAGAGTAGTAGATAAGATTGTAGAAATGGGTGATATGGCAGAGATTAGAGTGAATAATTGCTGGAATGAGATGGCGATAGGTGTAAGGAAGGTAGCAAGGGATGTTTTTGGAGAAACGAAGGGGAAAGGGAAGATTGATAGGGACATATGGTAGTGGAATGAAGAGGTGCGGAAAATTTTGAAACAAAAGAAGAATGCTTTTAAGGAATGGAAAAGGTTGAAAGAGGGAAATGAGAGAGATCAAGAAAACAAAAGGTCTGCCTATCAAGTTATTAAGAAGAAGGCGAAGAAAGTAGTTGCAATCGCAAGGGCTAAGGTACAGGATAAGCTGTACGATTTCCTGGAAACTCCACAAGGCCAAAAAATCTGTATAGAATATCTAGAGAGCGAGAAAGGAATGCAAGAGATGTGAATCACATGAAATGTATGAAAGACGAAATTGGGACGATTTTGATGGAAAACAAGAGCATAAAAGAACGTTGGAAGAGCAATTTTAGCAAACTTTTGAATGAGGAAAATCAGTGGAATGGAGAACAAGAGAATGCTAGGAGTAATATGGGCATGGTTAAAGAGGTAACTGAAGACGAAGTTAGGATGGCAGTACAGAGTATGAAAAATGGAAAAGCAGTAGGGCCACATGGTATACCAGTAGAAGCATGGAAGTATCTGAAAGCAGATGGATGGAAGTGGCTGTCTTTGTTCTTCAATAAGTTGTTGCAAGAAGAGGTGATTCCCGATGAATGGTGCAACAGTTCACTGGTGCCCGTTTTTTAAATGAAGGGTGATGTACAAGATTGCAACAGCTATCGGGGAATAAAGCTCATATCACACAGCATAAAGATATGGGAAAAAGTGATAGCAAAACGAATGAGAGAGGAGACTGAGGTAACACAGAACCAATTCGGGTTTATGCCGGGCCGGGGAACAACGGATGCCATATTTGCACTTCGGCAACTGATTGAAAAATACAGGCTTGTGCAAAAGAACTTGCATATGGTATTCGTGGACCTGGAGAAGGCATACGATAGGGTACCCCGTAAGGTTCGGTGGTGGTGTATGAGGGAGAAAAGACTGCCAGAGAAGTATGTGCGGCTTGTTGAGGCGATGTATAATAGAGCCAATACTTGCGTGCGGTCTGAGGCTGGAATCACGGACAAGTTCAATGTGTCTGTAGGTTTCCACCAGGGTTCGGCTTTAAGTCCTAATTTGTTCCTTCTGATTATGGATGCTCTGTCATCGAACATACAGGAGGAAGCACCATGGTGTATGCTATTTGCTGATGACATTGTGCTTGTCGGAGAAAATGCACTTGAGGTACAGAGCAAGCTGGGTAAATGGCAAGACAAACTGGAAAGTGTCGAATTAAAAATAATCAGAACCAAAACTGAACACATGTTCTGTGACTTCAGTAGTCCATCGAGTTTTTCTCATATTGCCTTGGATGTCTGCTCCGAATTCCGTTACCTTGGGTCAGTGATCCAAAATGACGGCAATGTTGACCGGGACGTAAAGAATAGAATAAATGCGGGATGGATAAAATGGCGACAGGTCTCGGGAATAACTTGAGATCCACGAATGCCTCTTAAACTTAAGGGCAAAGTTTACAAAAAGATCGTGAGACCTATCGTATTGTACGGATCAGATTGCTGGGCAACGAAAATGACGGATGAAAGAAGAGTGCATGCTGCAGAGATGAGAATGTTGAGATGGATGTGTGGAGTGACTAGAAAAGATCGCATAAAGAATGAGTATATAAAGGGAAGCTTGAAAGTAGCACCAGTGACAGAGAAAATGAAGAGTGGTAGGTTAGCATGGTTCGGGCATGTAATGAGGAGGGAAGAATGTAATAAAGGCAAAAGAATATTAGAGATGAATGTGGATGGACGAAGAGCTATGGGGAGTCCAAAAAAACGATGGATGGATTGTGTAAAAGAAGACATGAGAAAGAAAGGAGTGAGTATTGAGATGACGGGAAATTGAGGATAGTGGAAGAATAAGATATGTTGAGCCGACCCCACATAGCATGGGATAATGGCCGGAAGAAGAAGATTGACGACGGGAAGTAATGTCTAAAATTTTCTTTATATCTTTACGTTAATTTATATGCTAAATGTTCAATCGGAAGAAAAAAATGTGTTTAAGTTTTGAAGAAAATTATAGGTACGAGTCTTTTTTAAAAATCGAACTCTGATATAATGATTCGAATTCCCATCACAGCCACTTAGCACATTTCAAACTTCGAATCGCACATGTAATCTTCTTCGTACGGATGACCTCAACTTACAAAGGTGTAAACAATAAAGAACAAATAAATATTTATGATTCGTTAGTCTTATATTCTTTTACAAATAATTCACATTTTATAATATTTCTCTATATGATCAGATAGCCGAGATAGTAGTGACCCTGGCTTCGAAGCCAAGGGTTGCCGGTTCGAATCTCAATAGGGGCAAACATTTGTGTGTTGAATACAAATGTTTGTACTCGACTCATGGACATTTATATATATTTATAAATATTTATTATTAAGGGTACGATAGGCTTACCACTTATCTTCTCGGCTAAAAGACCTCAAAATCTATTCTCGAGTGGCAACCTTGTACAGGTGCAGTGTAGGACGCCCCCCACGATATGGAGCGACGATTTGCAAAACATTGCGGAAGTCGATGGATGCAAGTGGCTGAGGACCGTTCATTGTGGAAAGTTTTAAGGGAGGCCTATGTTCAGCAGTGGACTCTTGGTAGGCTGTAAAGAAGAAGAAGAAGAAGGCTTACCACCTGTTACGATGTTCCAAAAAAGCTTGGATCGTAGAGACATTGTTTACACCTCTACCTCCGCGTTGGAAATTGCGTAAATATGTATATGAAAAAATATATTTATCCTGCTTATTTTGGCTGCGTAATGGCTTTAAGGCATTCCATCTTAGTTCTCTTTGCCAGTTTTGGTGCTTTGGCGTTATGTAGACCGTAAGCTAGTTTTAACATAATTAAACCTCACATTTCTCAACATACAGACAGAACTTTAGTTTTTAATAATGTTACAAGAGATTATAAAACTGAAAATTACTCAATATTCTGTAAAAATACATTCACTTAAACTGTCTTTACTACAAATGTCTTGATTACTTAAATCTATTGTATTTAAGTAAGTTGCTGAAAGAAGTAAAA
This sequence comes from Sericinus montela, assembly GCA_029286605.1. Classification (NCBI taxonomy): domain Eukaryota; kingdom Metazoa; phylum Arthropoda; class Insecta; order Lepidoptera; family Papilionidae; genus Sericinus; species Sericinus montela. The sequence continues at coordinate 1,139,330 of JAGSMR010000062.1, read as the reverse complement.
ACCTTAAACTTTAAATAATTCAAATACATTGGCGCTTGAAGTGTTTAGAATTGTATTAGCCCGTTGTTAAGATTGACTTTACTAGCAAATGCTTTTACTGACTAATATAAGGCTTGGTTAAAATTATTTAAGAATATATAAGCATATACCTAAGTAAGACAAATTTCTAAAATAGATAGTAGTATAAGATTTTTCATTACCTTCGTAAGAATTTTCCACACCCATATTACAATTGATATCGTAAAAACGCGTATAGGTTTTTCCCTTTTCAGTATGCAGCGAAATAACAAGCCTGAACTATGCTAGCCATCCAAAATGGAAAGGCGACTGCCTTTAGGACTCCAGCAGTGATAAAAGCTGTGAAGGTTCGAATTCAAAGAAATCCCAAACGTAAGCAGAAACTGTTAGCCCTTCAGATGGTGTTAAGCAGAACCACCGTGAAAAGGGTGTTAAATGAAGACTTAGGCATATCGAAAAAAAAAAACAGGAAATTGTTTGAATGCTCGTCTAATGCACCTGAGACTGAAGAGATGCCGCGATATTTTTTTAAACAAAGTTAAGCGGTACGCGGGAAAAAATATCGGGAAATTCTTTTTTCAGAGGAAAAACTATTTACCGTCGAAGAGAGCTACAACAAAGAAAATGATAAGGTGTACGCACACAGTAGTGAAGAAGCGAGCAACCGTATTCTGCGTGTCCAACGAGGTCATTTTCCATCCTCGCTCATAGTATGGTTGGGAGTTTCTTATTGGGCCTTAACAGAGGTACATTTTTGCGAGAAAGGTGTAAAAACGAATGCAGTTGCAAAATACAGTCCTGATGAACCTTGTGGAACCTGTTTCTCATACCATGTTTAATAACAGGCACTGGGTATTCCAAAAAGATTCGTCGCCAGCTCATAGACCAAAGAGCACACAAGACTGGCTGGCGGCGCGTGAAATCGTCTTCATCGGGCACGAAGACTGGCCCTCCTCCAGTCAAGATTTGAACCCGTTAGATTACAAGATATGGCAACACTTGGAGAAAAAGGCGTGCTCAAAGCCTCATCCCAATTTGGAGTCACTCAAGACATCCTTGTTTAAGGCAGCCGCCGATATTGACATGGACCTCGTTCGTGCTGCGATAGACGACTGGCCGCACGGAATGAAGGCCTGTATTCAAAATCATGGAGGTCATTTTGAATAAACTTAGTGTCATAAGAATCTATGTTTTGTTAAGTTCATTTTGGTGTATAAATAGTTACATAATGAATAAACTTGTTTTAATTATTTTAGGTTAAACATGTGACAGAATTTATGACCTGACTAGGTATATATACCGTTTAATTAGATATACATTATTTCTAAAATTGTACATATGTTAATGTATAATTAAGTGATAGACTCTGTAAGTTTGTAGTTGTTATGTATGTATTTAAGTTGTATCCAGTTTAGTTTTTTTTCCGTTTCTTTTTATTTATTTCGAATTTTCACCTGTCAACTTATGTTTTTTTCTTCACCCAAGGTTGACTAGAAGGGAATGGTATAAGGCTATGAGTTCGCTTTTTGTAAGCAAGAAAGAATAAACATACAAAATATAGTAAAATAGTTACATTTATTTCACTCCCCTGTCTGATTTGCTATTGGTAGAATTACGAGAAAATATTTTTTTTTGCTTGTCATTTTTTGCTCGACGGAGGTCAAGAGTTTACCCACTTCTCAAATAAAAAAAAAAAACAAATTACGTATATGTAGGTTCCAGCAAGGATATAGGTATATACGTATGTTTTTTTAAACGTGCACGTTATTAAAGAAAATAGAATAAACAAAAACTACCAAATAAAAACTATACACAGTGTTAAAGATGAACATTAAAAGGAATTCCCTGTCACCTATCGTAGTCTTACAGTAAGATTGATTGATGGAACAGAAAACAACTGAAGCGTGAGCAATATCATATCCAGTTACAGTTGTCAGGAACAGACATTCATAACAATAATGATAGACACAACATAATCTAAAGTTGTGTGTATAGAAACTAATTTTGGAAGGTAAGGCAATGACGAATTGTTTAAGGTCTGTTTAAATACACTGCATACTTAAGAATCTAAAAAGAGGAAGAGATTGAAGAAGTATTTGGATCCTAGGCGAAGAGTTTACCATCAGTCAAACTTATTTATTTATTTATTATTCAAACTGATGACAAAAGTAATAAATATTTAAATTAATGGCTAAAAATAAGAGAAAGTGATGATAGTCAAGTGGTTGGGTGATCAACATTCGAATTCGATCCCAAGTGGTAGGCTTGTGCCAATGTTTTTTTAAAAACATGTATATACGAATGATACGGTTGTTTGGGTATAAAAACGGTGATAGGGTCACCACCTGTCACGTTGTCCAAAAAATGTCTTCGATAAAAGTTGGGTCTAGACATTCTGTCTACCCTAGAAAGTACAGCGTGAAGACATTTTTTTAAATATTTAAAAATAAGCAACATAGATAGTTGTCTTAGTTTGTTTATTTTTAGACTTTGTTGAAAATTCGATTTCATTTAGATATTTTATGTATAAGGTATTGGTGATAACAGTCTATTACAAAAATGGTGAATGTAACTAAACGATAAACAGTTTAGAATACAAAGAATTATCTGATGTAGTTGTATAAAAGCGTAATTTACGTTCTAAGGGCTCGACTGCTATCGTTATTTATTGCCATTTATTGTCTCTACAAGACCTCTTAACATGTATCTGGGAAATTTATTACATATTTATTCGTATATTGAAAATTTAATAATTGTTTTGCTTATTAATAACAATAATCACTTTTTAGTTTTTATTTTGCCAGTTAGCTTAAAATTAATAGCTTGTGGACGTGTACCACATCTTTTTCTTTCGTAATGTCATATTAGCCTGTTATGTATATTATGTGTGTATGATTAAAATTTGAAACTCATTTTTTTTCTTCAAGCTTGTAACACCGGTTACCAGACTCCATAGAGTAAGTAACTCGTTCATAGGGCGGTGAAAACGCCTCTACAACAAAATCCCGGTAAATGAGCAAAGCCTGCCTATTAGCAGGTTTAAGAAATTTATTAGAGAATAACTTTATAAGAAGGGTTATCATAATATAAATGAATATGTTAATGACAGTAACCCCTGGGAATGAGGTGATCGCTTCCAAGCTATTTCTAGAAAATATCACATCACATTTGTATAATATATTATATTACAAAAAAAGATTGGCTAAAAAAAGAGGATACCTACGGAGTTTCTTTCGCCTGCTTCTTCTCCGTTATGGAAACCTCATTACGGAGCGGTGGTAGAATAAAAAATGACTATCGATAAACGAAAGGAAATTCTTATGTCGATGAACAAATTACTTGATTTGATTTGGAGTTCATAATATATTTTATTTTCAAACTTATTAAGATTTAAAAAATATATCGGGATTGGTAGTCGGGATCAATTACAGTCTTATATAATTGAACCCGACTGCCTAGGAAATTCCTAAGTTTGAATTTTTCACCCTATTAAGCGTGACAGTAAAAGTAGTATTTCGAACATTTAAATATATATCGAATACTCACTATAGTTGTCTCTTGGTGGAACTTCATCAGTAAATACATTAAAAATAACTTTTACTTATTTCACAAGTATTTATATTAAAAACTTGACCTTGAATAATGCCATAAAGGCGTAACCGGTCAGGTATTTTAACATAAATAAATGTGAACATAATAAAATTACAGTTTGAATTTCACAGAAAACTTATAATTCAGTATGTAGTAAAAATATGATGCAATTTAAAATCTTTGGAACAAGTTTAGAGAAATTAATCTCAACTTTTAATAAAGCTTCGTGTAGTCAAGCGACCCTTGAGTAGATGAGGATGTTATATGCTTATTCCGTAACCGTACGGCAATCTTAAGGGATCTGGAATCACTTTGTCCGAATTTTTGACTAAGAGGCGTCATGTTATCTTCCAAGCGGCGCGTCAACGTTTCGGGGTATCCAGGAGCTGGATTAGAGATGGCACTATCTTCGTACTGGGATCTGATAATCTTTTCTTCTCTCAATCGAAGTTTATAAACAATAGTTAGTTTTCTATTATAAATTAAGTCACAACAAACAATTGTCACTGTATATAACAATTGACACTGACAGATGCAACCATAACTTAAAAAAAAAAAAAAAAAATATCTTCACGCAATTCCCAATACAGGGGTAGACAGAGGCCGAGTCTAGACAATTAAGTCCCTTCGACCCACCTTTCACCGAAGATATTTTCGGGACAACGTGACAGGTGGTGAGCCCGTCGCCGCCTTTATGTCCAAGCCAACGATATTCGTACATAAGTTTTGAAAAACCCATTGGTACGAGCCTACCAACTGGGGATCGAACTCAGGTCTATTGACTCGAAATTCCGACCACCCAACCACTCGGCTATCGTGACTTATTTATTGCCAGTCTGTCATTTTAAAATTAACCTAGCATATTAGCATTATGCATTTAATATAGCGTTATACGACGAAAAGTCAACAACGTTTTTTTTTCTGTTTTTTTTTTCTTGTTTATAGTTACTTAATTTTGCAATAATGTTAAATTTTGAGTTTGTTTTTAAGTTTACAGTTTTTGATGTTATTTCACAGTGTCATTCTGAATTATCCTGTTAAATTAGACATCATGTAAATCTCTTTCAGTCTGCTGGCAGGTTAGGGACCCGTAAAAGTATTTTAATCGCATTATATTATATTATTTTTATATATACATATATATTTATATTATATTATTTATTATTGATTGATATTTATAATTTATAACCTTAATGTCTTTAGATAATGGTACCGTTAATGATGTTTCTGTTGATTTCTTGTCTTTGACGTCAAATACTTCTAGTGAAGCAAGTTTTCACAATACAACTTCATCTATTCCTCTAAATGAAGCCCTTACCTCATGTTTCTCAGATTCTCTGAAGAATTTTAATGTGATTCACATAAATGCCCAAAGTATTCCGGCTCATTATCCCGATATGCTTGCATCTTTTGAGTCCCGTAATATTCATGCCATTCTTGTCTCTGAATCTTGGTTAAAGCCATGCTTGCCATCAACTTCTTATTCACTTCCCGGATTTCACCTCATCCGAAACGATCGTGTTGGAAGGGGTGGTGGTGGTGTGGCGATCTATCTCCGTTCATATATCCCATTTTCTATGGTAAGTTTGTCCACCCAGCCTCCTCCTTTTGATGCGGCCGAGCATCTGTTAATTGAGGTTACCCTATCTCATACCAAAATTCTTCTTGGCGTCTGTTATAGTCCATCTCTCCATATTGATTATTTCTCTTCATTTGAACGTTTATTAGAAATTTTAATACCTTCTTATACTCACACCATAATAATGGGCGATTTTAACATATGTTTACTTAAAAGAGACAATAGAAGTGAAAAGCTGAAATCAGTTATTGAAGGATGTAACCTTAATATACTACCGCTTTCTGCTATACATATCCTTCCTGACTGCATCCCATCTCTTCTTGACCTAATTATTGTGTCTTCTCCTGATTTTGTCTTGAAGCATGGCCAGTACGAGGCTGATGTTTTCTCTCATCACGATCTTCTATTTCTCACATACAAAGTTCGCCCTCCTAAAGCAAAGTCGAGAACTCTTCTGCAACGTTATTTTAGTGGAATGGACAAAGAACGTCTCTTTGAGGATGCCCGTCTTATAGATTGGTCAGCAGTATTAAATGCTACTACAGTCGACCGGAAAGTTGAGCTGTTCAACTCTTTCCTCATAGGCCTTTATGACATACATGCTCCGATTAAGCCAACAAAAATAAAACAGTTACCTGCGCCATGGCTAACAGATGACCTTAAAAACCTTATAAGGAAAAAAGGCTTTGCGAAAAGTAAACTCAAAGCCGATTATTCGGAAAAAAATCTACGCAAGTATAATAAAGTTCGGAATCGCTGCAACACATCGTGTAGAGATGCACAACGACGCTACATTCATAAATCTGTCGAAAACGGCGACCCTGCTAAAGTTTGGAAATTTCCACAATCGCTTGGAGTTGGTAAAGCACCTCATATTTCACCTTATCATAATATTGATATTGAACTTCTCAACCAATATTTCACCTCTTCGAGTACATTAGGCAGCTCTGACAAAAAACGCATGCTGAATACTCTTTCTTTTATGCCAACTTCCGATTTTCCACCGTTTAATTTCACTGCTTTCACTGATTGTCATGTTAAAAGGAATATGTTGTCCATATCGTCCAATGCTGTCGGCGACGACTGCGTAAGTCGTAATATGATAATACCTATTCTTGAGTCAGTTATTCCTATTCTCACCCATATCCTAAACACTTCAATATCTTCATATAAATTTGCTGATTCTTGGAAAAGTGCTTACGTAACTCCTTTACCTAAAAAAGCCCATGCCTTACACTTTTCTGAGTTTCGTCCTATTTCCATTCTCCCATTTCTGTCCAAAGTTTTGGAGAAACTAGTTTTTCATCAATTGAATCTCTACTTGAACAGAAATGGGCTTCTGAATCCTTTCCAATCCGGTTTCCGATCAGGCCATAGTACGACTACAGCGTTAGTTAAAGTTGCTGATGACATTCGGCGTGGTATGGACAATAAACAGCTCACTATATTAGTATTGCTAGATTTTAGCAATGCATTTAATACAATTGATTTTGACATTTTGCTGAGTGTGTTACGTTCTATTAACTTATTTCCATCAGTGATTGGCTGGTTTCAGAGTTATTTAACTGGCTGACGGCAACGTATTCGCATCGATGATAAATTCTCATCTTGGTGTGAATTACGAGCCGGAGTGCCTCAAGGCGGTGTGCTATCTCCTTTACTCTTTGCTGTATTCATTAATTCAATCTCCCAAAATATTACTTCTCTCTATCACATGTATGCAGACGATCTCCAATTATATACGCAGTCTGCTCTTGTAGACTTGCCTACTGCTGTGTCTACCATCAATGATGACCTGGCGACAATAAGTGAATGAAGTAAGTTTCATGGCCTTAAAGTTAACCCTAGTAAGTCCCAGGCTATTGCTATTGGTGGAACAGGTTTAATTTCAAGAATAGACTGGAAGAATCTCCCCATTGTTAAACTAAATGGCGTTATAATACCGTACTCTTCCTCTGTTAAAAATCTCGGTGTCCAATTTGATACTACCTTCTCGTGGTTTAATCAGTTGAAACAAGTGAGCAAAAAACCTTTATCGCGATGGGTTCTCTTCGTAGATTACGTTCTTTTCTCCCCATTCCCACTAAGATAATGTTAGCACAATCCTTACTCCTCTCCATTCTCGATTATGCGGATGCAAGCTATCTTGATTTAACCGAGGACCAACTAAATATACTGGAGCGTATTCAAAATTTAGCCATTAGGTTCATATTTGGTTTGCGCAAATATGATCACATCTCCGAATTTCGTTCTAAGCTCAAGTGGTTACCTATTCGTTTTCGCTGGAATCTACAAACTGTCTCTCTCTTGTACTGTGTTATTCAATCCCATGGCTCCAAGCTATTTGAAAGAGCACTTTAAGTTTCTTGGCCATAATAGACCGGACAGAGTCCTACGATCAGCTGGAGAACTTATTCTCGCACCACAAATATATAAAACTAAATATTATAAGAACTTTGTTGTCAAGGCCATTTGCCTGTGGAATAAACTTCCTCAGGAAATTCGTAATGCGAAGACAATAAATAAGTTTAAGAATGACGTTAAAAATCATTATTTGAGTCTCTGCAATAATTGATTACCATTATCAATATTTTTATTTATTTTGTTAGTTTATGACTATACTATATATTCATGTACATATATGTGTGTATGTATATGTATATATATATATATATATATATATATATATATATATATATATATATATATATATATATATATATATATATATATATATATATATATATATATATATATATATATATATATATATATATATATATATATATATATATATATATATATATATATATATATATATATATATATATATATATATATATATATATATATATATATATATATATATATATATATATATGTGTGTGTGTATATGTATATGTATGTATGTGTATATATATACATAATTATTTACGTTTGTGTATGTCTATTATATTTCATATATTTATTAGGTATTAATATATTATTAAAACATTATATTAATAAAATATATCAGTTTAGTTTACTTAAATATTTGCATGTAAGTTTATTATAAATACACACCACCTCCCACTGTCCTTAAGTCTTTTCTAGCCTGAGGTTGTCTGGAAGAGATCGCTCTTAAGCGATAAGACCGCCTTATTGTACTTTATTTCTTAGACAATTAAGTCTTTTCGTCCCTCCTTCCATGGAAGCCTATTTGATTCAGTGCTGCCGGCTTACATAACATTCGTATTCATAACAAGGAAACCGTAACCCTTAGCATCGACGTCGGTGTCACTAACAACTAGACTATTGGATCGTCATTGTACTAAATATTTAAAATATTACCTACAAAACTCAAAAAAAAAAAAAAAAAAAAAACTCCAACAGATGCATGCTTATTTTACGACCATCTTCCATTTTGAATGGGATGAAAGGACTTTGTTGTCTAGATCTCTGTCGTATATATATATATATATATATATATATATATATATATACATATATATATATATATATATATATATATATATATATATATATATATATATATATATATATATATATATATATATATATATATATATATATATATATATATATATATATATATATATATATATATATATATATATATATATATATATATATATATATATATATATATATATATATATATATATATATATATATATATATATATATATATATATATATATATATATATATATATATATATATATATATATATGTGTGTGTATATGTATATGTAAGTATGTGTATATATATACATAATTATTTACGTTTGTGTATGTCTATTATATTTCATATATTTATTAGGTATTAATATATTATTAAAACATTATGTTAATAAAATATATCGGTTTAGTTTACTTAAATATTTGCATGTAAGTTTATTATAAATACACACCACCTCCCACTGTCCTTAAGTCTTTTCTAGCCTGAGGTTGTCTGGAAGAGATCGCTCTTAAGCGATAAGACCGCCTTATTGTACTTTATTTCTTAGACAATTAAGTCTTTTCGTCCCTCCTTCCATGGAAGCCTATTTGATTCGGAGTGCTGCCGGCTTACATAACATTCGTATTCATAACAAGGAAACCGTAACCCTTAGCATCGACGTCGGTGTCACTAACAACTAGACTATTGGATCGTCATTGTACTAAATATTTAAAATATTACCCTACAAAACTCAGCTTCCATAAAGAAATTATATTTAAATAGATTGAATTAAAAAATCCGAATCGGACTTTATTCTGTGGTGAATAGCATAGATTTTTCTCCAACAGATGCATGCTTATTTTACGACCATCTTCCATTTTGAATGGGATGAAAGGACTTTGTTGTCTAGATCTCTGTCTATAGCAGTATGGGAAATTGCGTTAGGAAATAAAAATAATTATTCTAATTAATTCCACTCAAGGTAGTCACATGAACTGCTACAACTCTGTTTTCATCCTCTGGGAGATATAAAGCAGCGAGACTTGATTAGAGACCTTGCAGACAGATATGAGATTTCTAGAATTTTTCATTTAGCGCATCTCACGATCAAGAATGTTATTTTACATACACAAGATGTAAACACCAGACAGAGTTCGTTGACTTAAATAAGTTTATAGTTACAAAAAACGTCTTTCAAACCCGAAGAAAAATAAAATCCAAACTGATGTGGATAATTAAAAACAAAACAATTATTTGTTAAATACCACCGCTAGCTTTACTAATAAAATATTGATTTTGCAAAATATGTCCATAAATTGAGAGAATATTATAGAATTTTCTTTTGAAGGTCTTATAAGTATGTACAGATCTTACACTTATAATTATGTACAGCAATTTCGATTCGCTACCATTCCCAAATCACGTACCAGATTTTGATAACTTTGGATTCCCAAATTCATAAAATTTATATAGTACAGGGGTAGATAGAGGTCTAGTGTAGACAATTAAGTCCCCTCGACCAACCTCCCACCGAATATATTTTCGGTACAACGTGACAGGTGGTGAGCCCGTCGCCGTCTTTATGTCCAAGCCAATGATGTAATTCGTACATAAGTTTTTGAAAACCCATTGTTACGAGCCTGCCACCTGGAGTCGAACTCGAGTCTCTTTGGCTCGAAATTCCGACCACCCAACCACTCGGCTATCGTGACAAAAACATTTTAATACTTAAAATCTTTCTACAGTCGTAGTACCAAGTGGTAGTGTTAGTTGTTGCACAATGTCCCCGTACTTTTATTGCATACTTAACATCCCCTAACAACTCATCATATTCACCGCTCGTGTAAAGAGCCATCTGCCATAATTGCCACAAGCAGCGAGAAAATTCATGATCTCAGTAACAAACATCTAGAGTAGAGCCTTAACATAAGAGCTCTGTTTTATTTTGTTATCGTATTTTTCGTGGTGATTATTCCCCATTGCCATTATCTTTTCTCTGTCTATCTCCATAGTTTTATCTTTACTCACTTCTTACGACACCCACAGGAATAGAGCAGGTGATAACATTTTTCTTCTAACAATAAAGGGCCTCAGAATACCAACATTCTTCACCTTCTTCGTCGTTTCCTCATGGCTGAAGTTGGTGGCTGCCGAAGGTAGCTCTCTTTAATAGAGCTCTCCAGGCTGGTCTGTTTTGCGCCTGCTGCAGACTGGATGGTGTAGTTTACTGCCTCAAGCTCCAGCTCAAGCCAGCTAGTCTCTGCCTCTATTCCTTTTCCCCTCAAGCGGCCCAACAGTGTCAATATTTCCAAACATGACCAAAAAGTAAAGGGCCCTCCACAGACAGATCAAAGAAAGACTAGAGTGCACATTAAACTGGCTTCGAATCGAGGCTCTCCAGATAAGACTAGACATCAGTTTAGCATGTTTTGCTCATAATATTATTAAGAGGTGACGCTGTTCTTTTTCTTTCCTTACTCTCCAGTGCCAATTCAACGTAATTGCCCATTTGGAAGTCAATTAGTTTGTCCTTTGCAAAAATAGAGGTTCTTATATATAAGCTAACTTTGTCCTTAATGTAAAATTCGCATACAATCAATTAAACCAAGTTACTCGTAGTTCAAATAATCGTAAACTTTTTTAATATCCAGATTTTGTATTATTGATTTGGTCCCTGACAAATTGGAGTGGAAAATTTTGTCTACATTTTAACAAGAAACTTAAAAATACAAACAATTGAGGTTCCCATTTTTCGAATTGGATTTCTATATATTATTAAAAAATTGCCGCAGGCCATCAAGCGAATTGTACAAAACACGCTGTGTTTCTACGAGTATTGTATTCATAATTTAATACTTTTTTTTGAATTCGTATTATAGACTAATGATAATAATGTAAGTGTTTCTCCCCAGAATAAAATAAGAATAAAATGTATTTTATTTTTAGTGACTCTTAAATATAATATCCATTCTTCTAAAGCGTGGTGAGCCTGTCGCCGTCTTTATGTCCAAGCCAACGATATAAATCATACATAAGTTTTTTGAAAAACCTATTGGTACGCCTTAGAATCTCTCCCCGTCTTGGGGATCGAACTCTTCGATCACCCAACCAGCAGAAGGTGGATCGTGACTATATTTACTACTTTTAGTTTTCGTTAAAATAACATTATCTGAAATTACTTTACTCAAATTCCTTATGAGATATTTAAGAAATACTTTTGTACAAATTCGCTTGCGAAAATAATTAGCAATATTCATAATATGTAGTTTTGTCTAATTTGTGTCTACTTATTTTTTTTATTTATCTTCACGCACAATCCCTGACGGGGTAGCCAGAGAGAACAGATCGCCAAGTGTCACGATCCCTACATACTTCTTTCGCTTCTTTCAGATTCATCATCTTCTTCATACATGCACGTCAAGGTATCCGAGTACTCTTGACCCTCCCCTCTTCGAGCAATTTGCTCACATGGTTTGTGTCTAATTCAGAAGCAAAATTTTATTTATTTTTGCATAAAACGTCCATCTTATCCCTAAGCAATCCATCTTAGCCCTCAAGGGTGACAACACATTTGTTTCTTTCATCGAATTTATTTGTATAATCTGATTAACAGGAATATCAATCTGGGAAACTGGTAGCTCATTTTTAGCTTTTGAAGTTAACAAAAAAGTAAATTTGAAAGCTGTGAATGCCCAAAGCTTACTAAAGGTCTCCCGTACAATATTTGATAGAGATTTGATTAGATTCCTCACGAGACTCCCTTGACTGTTTATAGGCAATTTTTTTATATTTTCATAAAAGAAATCGATCATCTGGAAAATATGTTTTATTATTACCATTCCGTAATAATAACAAATATTTTCTTTCTCTAACTCATATTCATGAGTTAAAAAAAAGAAAATAACGTGAAAAAAGTAAAATATTTATTAACGAAAACATTAAACAGTAAAAAGTTTACCAAAAGAAATAATATTACACCAAAATAAGCTAGAAAAATTAACACTGTGATAACTTTCTGTCATTTCTATGTTAATTATAAGCTACAATACGCTATCTCGTACTTTTTTAGCCTTGGGACTATTTTCCGAAAGTCGATTCGAATAAGTGTGACTTTATGTTAATGTTATGTGTAGGCATTGTACTTTCACTGATTTGGTGCTATATACATAATATATTACGTCTATTTATATATTTATTTATCTTCACGCACAATCCCTGACAGGGTAGCCAGAGAGAACAGATCGCCAAGTGTTACGATCCCTACATACTTCTTTCGCTTCTTTCAGATTCATCACCTTCTTCATACATGCACGTCTAGATATCCGAGTGCTCTTGACCCTCCCCTCTTCGAGCAATTTGCTCACATGGTCTTCGAAAGTTAGTCTCGGTCTACCTCAACACCTTTTAATATTAACTTTCGCGCTATATATTTTCTTCACCATTCGGTCTTCACTCATTCGCTCAACGTGCCCAAACCATCGAAGCACGCCCTTATCCATTTTTGAGACAAGGTCATCTTTCAAACCTGCCATATTGCGAATCTCTTCGTTTCGCTTTCGGTCGGCCATGGTAAGGCCGCACATTTTACGAAGAGATTGCATCTCCACTGCATTCAACCTGCTTTTATGCTTCTTCTGGCATACCCAGGTTTCGCTGCCATATAACAAAGTCGGTACCAATACTGCGTTATTTATTGCAAGGCGTGCACTTTTCACAACGCCTTGCCTTTTGAATAACGCAGTCAAGACACCATTGACTTTTTTTCCGGCAGCGACACGCCTGTTCACATCTAAATCACATCTTCCATCCCGGCTAAACGCACTCCCCAAGTATACAATTTCATTCACCTGTTCTAGACATTCCTGATTTACCCAAATTTCGCACTTCGTTCTTTCTTCGTCCCTTTCAAATACCAGAACCTTAGTTTTATTAGCATTCAAACGGAGACCATTAATTTCACATTCTTCTTTCATACACGTGACTAATGCCTGCAGTTCTGCCTCTGATGGTGCAATAAGCACTGCATCATCAGCATAAAGCAGACATTTTACTTTTATGTCACCCAATTTCACACCCAAACAGCTATCTTTCAGCTTCTGTAAACAGCTGTCGAGATACAGTATGAACAGCCAGGAAGACATGACACAACCCTGTTTTACGCCCGTTTGGACGCTAAACATGGGTGACAGGTCATGCCCTACCCGCACACTGGCTTTACAGTCACAGTAAAGTGACTGCACAGCCCTTAGCAATCGACCATCCACACCATAACCCGGCAACAGTTCCCACATTTTCTTCCTTACAACCTTATCAAATGCTTTCTCAAGATCCACAAAAGCACAGAAAATCTTCTGGTTAGCAGCCAGAAGCTTCTCCGTGATCATGCGGAGAGAAAACATTTGATCCGTGCATCCTCTTCCAGGTCTAAATCCGCATTGTGCCTCCCATAGAAATCTTTCCGATTTATCTTGCATCCTACGTGTCAAAACCATCGAGTAAACTTTACTTGCTAAACTGGTCAAGCTGATCGCCCGATAGCACCCGCAGTCATAATGTGAACCTTTACCTTTATATAAAGGCACAATGACCGCGGATCGCCAATCATCCGGAACAGCCCCCGTTTGCCAGCACAAATTGCACAGCAGATGAAAGCTGTCCCAGACGCGTGGCCCACCATACTTGACCATTTCAGCAGTAACTCTGTCTAGTCCCGCAGCCTTACCACATTTCAAACTTCTAATCGCACATTCAATCTCTTTCATACTGATGACCTCAGTGTCATCGAGGTCCGAGTCTGGCGTAGCAGTCACGGCGACACCCCCAGATCCCTCACTAAGGTCATCATACGCATACATTTCTCTATAAAATTCGCTCCATCGCTGCATGACATCCGATTTTTCTGAGAGGACGTCATTGGTTCTCGAAAGCACTTTGTTCAATCTCAAGACCGTCGCACCACTCCGGGTCCTTCCAACCTCTTTCCTGAAGAGTTTGGAGTTATCCTTGAAGATGTGCGACAACTGCTCGTCCGCTTCCATTCTCGTCCACCTTTCACGCACTTCGTCAATCAATGCTTTCGTGTGAACTTTCTGCAGCTTATATCTTTCTTTAATCTTCTCTCTCATATCCTTATCATTACTAGAGGCCAAGATGTCTAACCATCCTTTCTTCTTCTTATTTACAGCTTCTTTCACTTCGTCATTCCACCATGCATCACCCTTTTACTACTACCTCTTTTCACAGTTCCACTAACCATTCCATCTTTAAGGCTCTGCCATATTTCTTCCACACATTCTTTCCTGACATCAATGCTGTCCAGCTTTTCGGCTACCCTTGCTTGATATTTATCCCTAGTGTCCGCTTCCTGAAGCTTCCAGCTTCGGATGCTACCAACCGACTGTGGTTCTGGTATCGCCGTCCGGAGGCGCCAACCCGCGAACAGACCCCTAAATCTAGTAATCACTAGATAGTGATCCGTTCCCAGGTCACCAGGGCACCCCGGAACACCCGCGTATCCATCACCTGTTTTCGCAGTCGGTCATCCACCAGGAATAAATCGATCATACTTCTCTCATTCTCTCTTGTTCTAGTATACATATGGATTTTCTTGTGACTAAACATAGTGATTGTCACAAGAAGACCCCTTTCCTTGCATACAGCCAGTATAAGCTTGCCAGCATCGTTAACCCTTTCATCGCCAAACATTCCAAGCACCGACTCGTACCCTGGCCGAGCGTTACCAACCCATCCATTCAAATCACCACATACAACAATTCTTTCATATCCTCTAACCAAGTCTAGAACTTCTCTTACATTCTCCCAAAACTCCTCCAGCTCAGCTCTGGGCGACGAAGCTACCGGCGCATAAACAGCCAAAAGGAATAACTTCGTCAGTCCCAATTTAAAGCGAACCCAGAGAAGTCTCGAGTTCACAACCTTATATTCAGTCATAACATCGACCAACCGAGACGACAGCAGCACCCCCACTCCCTGGCAGGCGCTCTCGCTCTCCGGGACTCCAGACCATAGAGCTAACGCCCCGCCAGGGAGCTCTTCTGTACCGCTGCCTTCCGCTTGGTCTCCGACAAACACGACAAACACGACATTTAATTATCTTTCTTTCATTATTTCAATCAACTCATTCGTCTTATCTCTCATGCCTCCTCTAACATTCCACGTGCCAACTCTGCACTCCGTCCTCCACCTTCCGCCGTGTCGGGCTGTGCGTGACGGGTGGCGGTCCCCATCGCCGCTTTGCGCGCTGCATTTCACACCAACGGGGACGAACTGGTGTGCGTCGCCTTGGGGGGACGCCCTTACCCTCGTTGGCAAGGGTGCGCAGCTGTGTAGAATTGCAGCCCTGAAAAGGGCTGGCAGGGGTCGCGGCGAGCACGCTTCTACAATGACCCCCTATATATTACGTCAATTTTATATAAAATTACTTTAGAGCTACAAAAATATATTTTTATGGTTTTTATCTACAAGTGTTATTTTCATGTGAAAAGGGTAAAAACGAACTAGTAGTTAACGTGAGAAGAAATGGTTCTCGCAGCTTGCGGTGAGCGTACCTATAAAATTTCAAGTCAAAGCAAATCAATCAAATTCCTTTTTTTTTGCAAAAAAAACAACATAAATTTCAATCTCAAAAGTCATAGTTTTTTAAATCAACCAGCGTATCGTAATAAGGTTTTTCTGACGGAAAAGAAATCGGCGAAAGAAACTCTGTAAGTATTTTCTTTTTCGTCATATACTTATCATATTATACAAAAATGAAGATAGCAAAGATTAGTCTCACAGAAGATCAAATCATATTGCAATATAAAATGATAAAAGAGAAAGAAATGCTAAAAGAGAAAGAAATGAAAAAATAATCAAGAAATGCAGACCCGAGATGACTCCCAATGTCAACCCCCTATGAGGAACGCCTATTCACAAGCATAACGATTGAGGCAGCTATTACCCTCCTAAACCATCTGAAAGGCAGGCTACAGATTGTCACTCCAGCATATTATGATAGATTATCGACAAGCCTGTGGTTATGGATAGATAGATAGGGACAACATCACATACTCAAAGGATCTGAGCAATGATCACAAAGTAGCTAAAGCAAAACGCTAAAGCGTTTATGGAAAGAGACACAATAAAGGTACAAGAAATAGCTTACTACCCTTCGCCTATTCACATCGACCCGGGACCTTAGAGCTGGTGACTTGCCACTCAACCACGGAGCAAGTTATTGTATACGCGCTTGGTAGTGGAGTTATGATTCCGCCCCATCTGAACTAAACACTACACATTATACGTGAATAAGACTGATGATAGATGTCGTTTATATTCCCGCGATGCAGTTTGATTAAGAAATTTATATTCTTTTTTTAGATACTATATCCATATAACGTTTTTTTACAATAACGTTATATGGAAACCCATTATTAGCTTAAGAACTATTTTCCAAATATTATTACTTTAATATTAGGAATTTAAAATGGAGGTACCATTTTAAATTCCGTTTCGATTAAAAATATACACATATAGTGCAGTAGCATGGCGTCTCTCGGGTACATACTGGTCACATTTATAACACGCCACGGAATTATTGAGCACACCTGCCACTTGTACAAATGTTCTTACGTAAAATCGTAAACTATGTTTCAGGTGGTTATCCTTAGGGGATTGAAGAAACTTGCACAGTGGACGGTGATGTAATAATATGACTCAAGAAGTATAATAAATTTGTCAAAGATTTAGTGCAAAATAGTACATAGGCTATTAGTTAAACACTATTATTTTTTATAGGACACTAACATACAAGCTACAGGTCAACATTTGTCATATAATTCCAAATAAGTTCCAGTAAAATGTGGACCGGAAAGGTAAAATTTAAAAAGCGTGAAGATTTTGTTTACTTCTGAATAGAAATTTATTATTTCCATGATCAGTTGCTGGCTGAAGGAATAAGCCTTGTATTTTAAAAAAATAATACTAAATTAAAAATGTTCAGAACATAATAAAAATATTTTTGATGTACACGATATCAAAACACTTCTATAAATATATGATCACAAGTTCAAAGGGACGGTCGTTGTATTCGTTTGCTCTGCGGCAAGGTTTGGTTAGTTTAGGAAGACATCACAAATAAATTTACGACTAATTTTCCTCTTTTGAATAATGACAAAACTAGTAGAGGGTTTATAGAATTTTAACAAAAAATAACAGTAAAATACGAATTTATTTAAAGAAGGATTAGTCAAAATGTCTTATTAAATATAATAAACATTAGCAGATTATAAAAAAACAGGCTTTCTGACTCAGGGCGAACTGACGCCCTTAGGCGATGTTGTAGATACTTTAGCCAGATAGTTACCGGTATATCGATTTATTTCGACACGTTTATACTATGAGGATATGTAAATAAATACATAGCTAAGGAGAGCTTTACTCTGTTTCAAAACAAAATCAGAAACAGCGGAGGTACCACTCCCACTCAGACCCGTGACGATGTAGAAAGTGTTTTCCTACATTAACCCACCCGGGAATCGTACCTGGGACTTCAGAGCTGGCGACACGAAAAATTAATGCATAAACCACTTGTTTATGGAGAACGTCCGTTATGGGGATTCAAGTTCAAATTAAAAAAGTGCCCAAAATTAATACTACTGTAGAAATATCTAAGAATGGGAGAGACGATATCTTCATTGTTACGTTGAATACAGGAAATGATACGTAATAACGTTATAAACATCAGCGCGAATATATAGTTTACCTTCGTTTCGCAGTTGTATAAGTCACGATAGCCGAGTTGTTGGGTGGTCGAAATTTCGAGTCAAGAGACCCGAGTTCGATCCCCAGGTGGCAGTACCAATGAGTTTTTCAAAAACTTATGTACGAATTTCATCGTTGGCTTGGACATAAAGGCGGCGACAGGCTCACCACCTGTCACGTTGTCCCGAAAATATCTTCGGTAGAAGGTGGGTCAAAGGGACTTAATTGTCTAGACTTGACCTCTGTCTACCCCTGTATTGGGAATTGCGTGAAGATATTTTTTTTTCGTTTCGCAAAAAATATTGTTAGTACTTACAGCAGGACTGCTAAAGCTACTTCGCCCTGTGCTCAACAACTTAAATAGTCTCCGAATAGGTTAATCTTAATATAAGACAAATCCTATGTCTAACACCTATATACTCGAAATTATCTAGCTCAAATTGAGAGATCAGTCAAAATGTCAAATCTAACTAGGCTGGCCAGCTTTTCAAAAACTTTATGATCAAAGCACACAATGAATAATACGGTCATCGACGTACAAATATTAACACGCTGAAGTGGTAATAAACATCCAGCTCTGCTCGTAGAACTAAGAGCTGTTTTGTAAAAATTGGCAGACTCAGATAAAAGTAGGTCGAATTCACTGTAATCTCAGGAGTCCATCACAAAATGGAGTGATGCTGCACAATAATGTGGGGAGTCGATAAATGAACGTGACTCGGGAGCGTTCTTTGTGGTCATGTTAGGGGGAGGCTTATGTTCACCAGTGCACTTTTGACAGGCTGTAAATAAAGACTTTTTTTTTATTTATATTCAGAAAAAAAAAACAAATTACAAATGAAAACAACAATACACTGTACTATAAATCCAAGTGTTTTTTTTGTACAATGGAGTTCGTCCATACAGATAACATTATTTAGCAGTTTACTTATTATAAACCAGATAGTTTACATTAATAATTACGAACGTGATATAGGAATTTTTAGTGAGGGTAGATTAGGTGCGAATGTTTTTGTCGTTATAACAATGACGAGCACATAAAAAAAGAAACAAATGCGTTCGAATGTCCTAAGGGTGTGTCAACATTATTATCAATTATTTCATATAATTATCATGTAGCAAAGCTAAGTAGTAGTTAGTTAATTTAGATTTGATGTTGTTTGGGTTTATTTCGTAACGTAATGCGGGTGGTAATTCGTTTATTAATTTTGGAATCATAAATTCGAGTGTGCGTTTTCCATAGTTATTCTTATTATACACAGGCACATGTAATTTTTTATTAGAGATAGCGCGAGTTCCTATGCTATTAGAGTTTGCAGGTCTTTGTTAAAAAACTGTTCTTTTAAGAGCACATATTTGATTTTGTCATGGATTGGGATTATTTTACAATACGCGAACAACATATGGTAGTTATTTTTATATTTACTTTTTACTTTAGGAGGGACGATTATCTTTAGAAACCTGAATTGAAGTTGAAAAATTTTGTCTATGTATGTTTTGAATGTGAATCCATAGCTACTCAAACCGTACGAAGTTATTGATAACAGAGCAATCTAGAATTAAACAATTCTATTCATGCAGCTAAACATAATAAAACTTCTTAATTCAATCAGTCTGTAGTCAGGTTAAATTGCGTACTAGAGTAGCGAAAAATTGGCCAATTAGTCCTCAAAAACTCTTTCATGCTATTTTTCTTTTTTTAATTATTTCATTATACTTGTAAAGTTTTGTAATATTTCAGTGAAGTTTTATAATATTATGCCTTAAATTGTAGTGCTTTAACAAAATTTTGTTGTAACTTTATTGTAAAATTGTTACCCAAAATTAAAAATAAAACAAAATTAATCCACATTGGGATATATCTGTTTATTTTTAAAGATTATAAATAAATAAATATCTTCATGCAATTCCCAATACAGGGGTAGACAGAGGTCTAGTCTAGACAATTAAGTCCCTTTGACCCACCTTCTACCGAAGATATTTTCTGGACAACGTGATAGGTGGTAAGCCCGTCGCCGTCTGTATGTCCAAGCAACGATATAATTCGTACAAAAGTTTTTGAAAAACCCATTGGTACAACCCCGCCACCTGGGGATCGAATTCGGGTCTCTCGACTTGAGATTTCGACTACCCAACCACTCGGCTATCGTGACATTGTTAAAGATTGAAAACGAGCTAATTGTTTATCAAGGTGGTAGATGATTTTACCTGGTGGAATGGTCTTAGGTTCTAATACTTGAAATCTTATGTTTATGCGAAATACTTTTATTTTAACATATAATTGTAAGTTATACTGTTCGTAAAATAACAGTCACGGGTGGGCTTCGATGCAACTACGAGTATTTCTGCCGTACCGTTCTTAGTGTAATCTCATCTTAATTAGCTATCAATTTTGCGTTCTGACGACTTTTTGGATTGGACTATGGCGATATCTATCCAGTTTAATACAAAAATTACTTAAGACATTTGATTAATTAATACCTTTATAGTAATACCTTTATATAACTGAAAATTGTTATCACAATCGTTAAGATAAGAAAGTAAATAAAAGTATACATCATTACTACTCAAACAGATATAAATAGCTGATGCTATTATTTTTTTTACATTTACAATAGTTGAATTTTAAGTCTCTGATGGGTTATCCAGAAAAAATGGATAGCCAAGTATCACGATACTCACCTCTTTCTTGTCATATCTATATTTCTTCTCTATATCTCGCTTCTTTCAAATTCATAAATTAATAATAGATTTAAAAAGTTGCTTAAAATAAATATTTACCATAATAGTCGTGTTGTCTATGAACCAGAAGCATATTAAATCTGGTAAAATCGTATATACTCGTATTTTTATTGCTTTTAATGCATTGTTATGCTAGACGTACTACGTAGAAATCTGCCAAAAAAGGAACAAGAGGCTTAAGAAAATGTTTTTTGACAGTCTTTGGTAGAGAACCATCTGGTATAATGTAATAACAATGAGTACTTAATGTGTATGGTTTTATTACGATACCGATTCGAGTGTTTCTCTTTCATCAGTTATTCAAATATTATTGCTTCTTTACAATTTCATTAAATTGTATCGTCTGCTTGTTCTTGTAAAATTATCTTGAGCTAAAAAGTAATTTGATTGAACATGCCGATAATGAAAATGTTTTTTGAAGGCAAATGAGTAATTTGCTCAACCACGTAAACGATGTTGAGGGCAACAGAGAAAGGGTTTCTGGTTATCTCACTAACAGACGATATGCAGTAACTCTAAATGACTCTGCTTCAAGCCATTTGTTTTAGTAAGCCGATTAATTTAGCAATTTAAGCTTTTTGGCTCTATCACATATTCGCCCACATTGATTTCATTATTTCACAAATACCGCAAATAATAATAAGTTTTCTTTAAATTTACTAATATTTATTGATGTGAAACATCTACCACACGTAAAACCGATTTCTGGCGTGGCGACGCATGCCGAGGCTATACAAAGGTATACTAATTTACACCCTATTACCTGAGAATTAATGTTTATAATTAAACACTGAAATCCCTTTTTTATATTTAATTAATTATATTCATATTTTTCATATTAGTGACTATGTAAATTATATTAAGATTTCATTTTTACATGAAAGGTCATTTCCTTATAGTCAAAAAGGTTCAATAATTTTTAAAACGAATAAATATAAACTACCATTAAAATTAGCTGGAGATTTTAATGTAAATTTGCAAGAGCGGAATCAATGCCATTAATAACATTTCTTCAAAAAGAGTTTCAATTGCAAATCAACAACAATCCAAAAGAATCTACTACCAAATATGGAACAACCATAGATGCTGTAATTGTGAGTTATCTTGATAATGTTTCATCCAATACTTTTGTAACGTAATAAATAAATATATAAATATCTTCACGCAATTCCCAATACAGGGGTAGACAGAAGTCAAGTCTAGACAATTAAGTCCCTATGACCCACTTTCCACCGAAGATATTTTCGGGACAACGGGACTTTACTACTACGGGACTTTTGTAACGTAGTTTAGTTATCATCGACCAATCGTCACAGTAATACCGGCAGAGAAAACATCGAATATAACTATAACTGTATAACTGAAGTCACAGAGAGAGAGAAAATATTTAAATTGTGGCCACTTGATATTAATATCGAATTTTTGTATCAAATGTAAATTGATATATGCTTATTAAATAAAGTTACCATTTTCTGTAAGAAATTCGTAATACTTCATTTTTTCATTAGGATTTTCTTAGTACTTCATTTTTTCATTCCTGTAATAATATTATCTTTTATGCATATTACTTGTACACACACGATATTTCACATCTGCCAGGCGTCCCATGACGGCTCACATTTTGTTGTTGTTATATTGTACTCTCTTTTTAAGATTTAAAATGATTAATACAGGAGCTTTTAATCCGTCATTATATATCGAATAGAGTCACAGTATGATAGTTTTGAAAGAAGACTTGTTCTTGACGGTCTAACGAATTCATGCATGTGAACAATAGAAGGAGCTGAGAAAGGCCGCACAAATTGCTTAAAATAAGGAAAGTTCAAGAGTACTCTGAAACCACCCCAACGTTCAAGAAAATGTCTGAATCTAATAGAAGCGGAAAATATATTTATCGATATGTTTTTCTAATACATGAAAATAAATAATATAAAAAAAACTATGCCCAATACTTAGCCAAACCCATCAATAAGAAGTGCTTATTAGAACATTTCATAAGCAATAAATTTAGCTAAGAAAGACGTTCGTTGCTTTTTGTGTTCGTTTTGAAGGCGGTTCATTTAAAAAAATATAGTTTTTAGGTTATTTTACAGTATATGTCGAGCCATAAACTATTTCCAGATACCTTCACCGATCTTAGAAATAGAAGACATTATAATATCTTATGTCTCATTCTTTAAAATAACTTAAGCGATTTCAAATATATGATATAGTTTTTTTACATTGGAAATTGATATCTCTCCGAATGTTAATCTAAGCGGTTAGGCAACTAGAAGAGTACTTAATCTCTACGTGTGCTCACAATGGAATCTCTATTGTTTAAACTAGTCAGAAATTACAGTTTTAGATTTTGGTTGACGAAACGAATGTCTTATCTCTAAATACAAATTCTACAGGTAGGAATATATTTGATTAATTTAATTTTATCAATATATTCAATACAGTGTTGTGGCGACATCTATGTCTCAACATTAGAAGCTCGCTAAGTGGCCAGGAAACACATCGACGTTCTACATCGCGCTATCGAAGTTCGCACGATTATAAGTATATATACGATTACCGATAGCGCACACTGTGGAGGAGACGTCCTCCCCAGGTCACGATCACCTGACCTGGCGAGTAGCTACCCTTTTCCTGCAGCACATCATCCGCTTCAATGGTGTCTCTATCCGTTACAATGTCTATGGGACAGCCGAAACGAGCTCACTGTGATATCACATAATGGTATTGCTTCAGGCCATCGCATAAATCTGTCGATAGCTGTGAGACAATACCGGAAACTTTGCACTTATGGCAATGGGCCTATTATGTCTATATGTAGGTGCATAAATCTTGCTCGCGGTACTTTAAAATTCCCTACAGGAGAATTCACATGTCTTGTCACTTTTGCACGTTGACATTCTAGACAGGTCCTAGTCCATTCTCGGCAGTCTTTTTGTACGCCAGGCCAAACAAATCTTTTGGAGACTAGCTTGGCTGTGGCTTTTGATCCAGTATGGCTCAGGAAATGAAGACTCTCAAAAACTTGTCTTCTTAGTTCCTTTGTTACATATGGTCTCGGTGGATTGCTTCTCTCATCGCAGTACAGTTCAGTGAGTGTTCCAGGAATTTTGATTTTTTTAAGGCACAATGAGGTTTCGCTACTTAACATTCGCTGCAGTTCGTCGTCTGCAGTTTGAGACTTTGCTAATATTGTCAGGTTAATGGGTTGTCTGATTTCTTTGACTTGTGACAAAGTATCAGCGACAACATTGTCCTTTCCTGAGATGTGTCTAATGTCAGTTGAGAATTGCGAAATGAAATCCAGGTGTCTGAACTGCCTTGGTGAGCAATTTTCTTTCTTGTATGAAATGCGTCACAAAGGGGTTGTTGTAACAAATGATCTGTATAGATTGTAAAGTCCCTGACCTCTAACATGTGTCTGAAGTACTTGATGGCTTCATATATAGCAAGAAGTTCTCGATCGTATGGGGAATATTTTTTCTGTGCAGAACTTAGTGTCTGCGAAAAGAAAGCAATTGGTTGCCATGAGTTTTCTTTTATTTGCTGGAGAGCGGCACCTGTACCCAAATCCGAAGCATCAGTCACCAAAGCAATTTTAGCTTGGCAGTCGGGATGCGCTAAAAGTGTGGCTTGACACAAACTCTGCTTGCAAGCGTTGAATGCTTCATGCTGTTATGTGGACATTTTTATTGGATGCGAGCCTTTTACAGAACCTGTGAGCAGTTCATTTAACGGAGCTTGATATCCTGCTGCATCAGGAATAAATCTCCTATAAAAATTTATCATTCCAAGGAATCTTCTCTACTCTTTTACGCTCTTTGGAGTTGGGAAGTTCTTGATCGCCTCAACTTTAGATGGTAAGGGCTTTGTACCCTTGGAGGAAATGTAATAACTTAAAAAATTTTATTTCAGATGCTCCAAATATGCATTTTGTCGTATTTATCACCATTCCGTATTCCTTCAAACGATTAAATATCTGTCTAAGGTGATCCTGGTGTGATTTTTTATCCTTCGAGTATACCAAGAAATCGTCCAAATATACGTAGCAAAAATCTAGGTCACGCGTTATTTCGTCTACGAAACACTGGAACGTCTGGGCACTATTGCGAAGTCCGAAGATCATGTACGGAAACTCGTAAAGTCCAAAGGGTGTTGTAATGGCAGGTTTTGCAATATCTGCCTCATTAACTGGAATTTGATTATGCGCCTTTACTAGGTCTATAGTTGTAAAGATCTTACAACCAGAAATATTATGGGCAAAATCATGAATGTGACGTAGTGGGAATTGTCCTGGCATTAAGTGCGCTATAGTCGCCACATGGACGCCAACCATTTTCTTTCTTGGACGTGAGATGCAATGGTGATGACCAAGGTGATTCCGATGGTCTAGCGATACCATGACTTAACATTGTAGCAAATTCCTCTTTGGCAATTTTCAACTTTTCCGTTGGCAATCGTCTGGGTGCGCAAGCTACTGGTGGGCCTGGGGTGGTTCTAATGTGATGCACTGTATTGTGCTTAGGCACACTATGAATACCTGAAGGGCGTGTAATTTCGGGAAAATCTTTTAATATCTTATGGTATACCGAATCTCCAGTAGCAACTTTTATCGAAGATATAATACAGTGTATTGTGTCTGCAGGCATAGCCGTGGTCGTGAGTGTAGTAGTGTTATCGATCAGGCGTTTATTCCTACAGTCAACAATTAAATTATAGTAAGATAAAAAATCTACACCAATTATAGCCTTTGTAACATCGGCTACAATAAATCGCCAAGTAAAGTTGCGGCGCAACCCTAAGTTTAAGACTAAGTGAACATAACCGTAAGTATTAATAATAGTACCGTTTGCTGCACATAATTCGTAATTAGTTTTCTGCCTATTCTGTTTAACTGCTACTCGTGGGAAGACACAGAGATCGCTACCGGTATCAACAAGAAACCGCATCTTCGTATTTCGATCAGTAACGAATAAGCGACCAGTATTTTGGCAATCGTCGGTCGCCATTACCGATTGCCGTGTGCATTTCCCGCATGATTAAAATCACAAGGTTTAATACACTTACTTGCCCGTTCACGGAATTTATTATGATACCAGCATACTGGAAACCTCCTGTAACTGGAATTGGACCTGGTGTTGCTATGGGGTCGACTTCTACTTCGTGATCTTGGGCGTCTGTTGCTTAACTGCGATGTGAGGGTCTTCACTTGCCTGGTGAGTTCAGCTTTTCATATTTATTGTTACTTGGTGGTGAGATAATTATATCTTCGACTTCAGATGCATACTGTGGCTCCAGTTGAGCTATGACGTAATAAAATTTAGTTGCGTCCGTTGTAATATTTGAAATCGAGAATTGTCCTTCTGTTTATGCAAACCAAATCGCCGGCTTTTCTGGCCAAAATGGCGGCATCCGAACGCCGACGCGGCAAATGTCGGATGGCGCAGTTGTATCTTGTTCGACGACGTCTTTTTTCTCACTCATTTTGTGCACTTTTTGGGGTTACTACTTAACATTAAAATTTTTATGTAAAAATATAATTTCATAAAATAATGTAATATTTTTGTATGCTGTAAATTTGTTTATTTTTTTATAGTTAGTATATTGTTTACAATGTGTTACTCTATGTGTGACTATATATTATTTGGTAAATAAAAACTTCTTACTTTTGACTCTTTCACCTTCTGACTGATGTGTAAGGTTGTTCAATGTAATTAATATATATGTATAACTTTATATGCTTAGACTTAGTTTTATTTTACGAAGACTCAAGACATATTACACATTGACACCCACAAAGTGGTTACCCCGACGTGATCTCACCTCCAACCGACGGTGACCACAGAAGAACAACGCAGCGAGCTTCTCCAAGAACATCGACGTCATCAACGCAGTTACAGCACCGGACGACTGTCGGCACAACGCGTGCTTCCTAGTCCTGTCAGCCGCTGAAGATCTTCAATAGCGGGCCCCCTTCTCCTCGGGCTGACACTGCGGCATCAGCATTGTGACCATACATCTCGACTCACCGTAGAACTGGTCACAGCCTCTCTTCGCAACGCCAGATTGCTCAACGTCAAGCTCTCCGCACTTCCGACCTCCAGTCTCAGCAGGACATCTATGTCTCAACATTAGAAGCTCGCTAAGTGGCGGATTCAGGAAACACATCGACGTTCTACATCGCGCTAGCGAAGTTCGCACGATTATAAGTATATATACGATTACCGATAGCGCACACTGTGGAGGAACCGTCTTCCCCAGGTCACGATCACCCGACCTGGCGGGTAGCTACCCTTTTCCTGCAGCACATCATCCGCTACAGTGTTTTCAATATTATTTATAATTGCAAATATATCTTCACGCCATTCCCAATACCGCCTGTATTGTTTGTTAGACAGAGGTTTAGATAATTAAATCCTTTTGAACCACTTCCACAGCAGACATCTATTTGGGACTTAATCAGTTCAGGCCAACGACGTAAATCGTACAAAAGTTTTTTGAAAAAACTTAAAGCTTCGAGCCTTGGTGATCAAAATAGAATATCTGAATCGGCTATCTAACTTATTGACACGAGCCTATGACCTGGGTCGAACTGGGGTCTCTCCAAGCTAACAACATAAATCGTACATAGGCTTTTAAAAAAACTCAATGGTACGAGCCTGCCACCTGGTAATCGAATCCCGATCACCCAACTACTATTACATTATGACTTTTGTATTTAATATTCTTATGTAAGTATATTTTACTTTTATCTTGGACACTAAGACTGTGAAAGGCTCACCACATGTTAAGTTGTCCCAAATAAGCTTTGGTGAAAGGTGAATTGAAAAGCCTTAATTGTCCTCGACCTCCTTAATTGTCCACCAGTTTTTTGAAAATGCATATTAATAAAAAATAAACAACTGCACCAAAGGCAATGGCAGCGTTTAGCCCATCTTTTATTTTTGAATGATTCATAATTTAATATCATTACATCCGATATACGGTCACTGATTATGAATGATTTACTTTTTATTGGAAAAATTATAAGCTAAAATAAAAATTATGTTGATGGAAAACGCTGCTGAATATCATTTCGAAATTCTACTTTAATAAGTGAGATTTCAATGAAACAAAATCAAGATATCAATTTTTTGACAACATACATTTTACTGTTACAAATTCCGTTACTTTATAATTCTATCTCC
This sequence comes from Sericinus montela, assembly GCA_029286605.1. Classification (NCBI taxonomy): domain Eukaryota; kingdom Metazoa; phylum Arthropoda; class Insecta; order Lepidoptera; family Papilionidae; genus Sericinus; species Sericinus montela. Next base: position 1,111,010 of record JAGSMR010000062.1, on the reverse strand, counting down.
ATTTAAAATATAATAAATAAAAATTTTCACGCAATTCCCAATACAGAGGTAGACAGAGGTCTAGTGTAGACAAAAAAGCCCCACACCCATCTTCCACCGAAGATACTTTCGGGACAACGTAACAGGTGGTGAGCCTGTCGCCGTCTTTATGTCCAATGTCCAAAACAAGATATCTTTTCATGGAATACTTTGAAATAACAAAAACCGGTGCTTTATTTAAAGTTAATTAATTTGTAAGAATACGATATTTTACATCATACAATAACATTTTTAGTGCTCATTGGAGACGAGATTCGAAATTAATAAATTTATGCAAAACAAAAGTTATTTCTAAATTAAGCGTAAATAGCCTAATGGTTTGGGCTATGGAGTAGGAAACATGACGTCGTTGGTTCGAGTCCGCCATTCGATGATTGCCGTGAACAACTCCAGACGTGAGCATTGCAGCTTAGTTGAAGTGGTCAACAGGAATGCTAGTTGTCTTGTTAGATATTGCTATTATTAATTATTTTGTGGTCTTATACAGGCAATTTTCTATACAAGATTCGGAGAAATGCCTTAATTGCTTATTAAACTCATTGGGAATACGCGTGTATGTATTTACAATTATGACACTTAACTATTTGTAGTTAATATAATACTTTAACATATAAAAAACAACATATTATAGACTCTCACACGATAGTTATTTTCGTCTATTTATTTTTTATGCTACACTGCGAAAATGCAGAAATTCCTTCATGGCCACATTTAGAAAATTCTTTACCTTATGTAACAATGGCGTAATGTACTAGCAGAAACAATGATTCACATTGTACGCTTCCTTTATCTTATCTTTTATTTGTAGATGATGAACCGTTAAAAATTAGGAACTTACATGATAGGCAAAAGCTCGTTTTGAAAAAGATTCTGATTTTCATTAATAAATTAAACGGAAATAATTGAAAAATTCAACTGACTTTTTATTTGATGCATTATTTTACTCATTTATTCAGCATTTGAACCATGCTGTGTTTATTATGCATTTTTGTTATTATATAAATGATAAATTTAAAAATCAACTCGCACGTGAAGGATTCGAACCGCGGCGTCTGCCGTAATGTATAGTAACATAATATCTTCACGCAGTTCCTAATACAGGGGTAGACAGAGGTCTAGTCTAGACAATTAAGTCCTTTCGACCCTCCTTCCATCGAAGATATTTTCAAAACAACGTTACAGGTGGTGAGCCCGTCACCATTTTGTATGTACAAGCCAACGATATAATTCGTACTTAAGTTTTTGAAAAACCCATTGGTACGAGCCTGCCACCTGGGGATTGAACTCGGGTCTCTCGACTCGAAATACCGACCACCCAACCACTCGGATATCCTGACTCTATTTATTTTTATCTTACAATATTCCTGAATTTTCTGCGAGAATATTGATGCCTTTTTGTTTTCTATTGTTTTATTACTAGATAAGAACCTGAATGTTATAATGAAACTAAGGCATTAGACAAGATTATAAAAAGTTAAATATTAAGATGTTGTTTATCGAAAACAAAATTAAATAGTTTAAATAAATAACTGTTGTCTTTATTTTACTTATGTTATTTTTTAATAAAATATTATTTTCTTTATTTAATACCAATGGTAATAAATTATTGTAAGAGAATTGCAACTTCCGCTTTACATCACTTCCTATAATACAGAAACGATGACGTAATTTCCCTTTACGTGTCATACTAATACCTAAATGTGAACGGACACGAGGAGAGAATTTTGCCGTTGTTAAGAAAAAAATATTTTTTGGGTTATTTCTTATCACGTACTTTTTATTATTAGTATTTATATAAGAAGCTATTAAGCAATATAATATTTTAACTAAAACAAATACATAGAAGTATGTTTCTACAAGGACTAAACGATAACAGTGACGAAACGACGATAACAATGAGTAAAAGCATTTTTTTATTAGAACTGTATGAAAAAGGATCTTGTGACTGATTCCACTTATAATCAGGTATATATTAATATCTGAAGGGCAATCCATAAGCACCAGTAACCGACTTTATTAAAAAATATTACATATTTACAGTAGTCACCATTAAATAAGCTCTCCTCTATACTCCTATATCCTATAATAAACTCCTCAGCTGTTAGCATACATTAGGTGTTTATAACTTTCAGAACTCAAAGTATCAGTTATTAAACTACGTTTGGCGTCGTAATTCTGATCTAAAAGGGGACAAGTGGTGATTTCTACGCAAATAAGGAATTTACCAGCCAAGGCAATATATAAAATTAATAAAGCTTTCCTTGCATTTCTTTGAATTTTCTTAATAAGAAAATGCTGGTCGGTATTGAAAAAATAGATGCATTGACCCGAAGCACAGTCAAACGGGGATCAAACCTGCAACCTTCACGTGCACAACGTTTGTTTTTATTGTATATATACAACTAAAGATTGAATTTTATTATAACACTGCATATTTTAATTTCACGTGGAGTTAATTTATTCGTTACATGAAATTTCAAATTATTCTCAAACGGAATAATCTGATTAATCCTAGCCAAGCAATATAATTAATATACTTTTTACATCACTTTCTGCTTAATTAAATTTCTTGTAACGTGTTCGAATCGTTAACCAAATAATAACGTATTAATAATACAAATAGATAACGATATAAATTTAATACTATATAATATAATATAATATAACAATTTGAGACAAAACATCAGTAGATAAAAATATTTGAATTTGGTATGTATTTCATGTTTTAAAATAAAAATAAAATATAATGAAAAAAATTATGACCTCACAGCAAGCAAGGGCTTCTCGCAACATAATATTATTTGCTTATATTTTGCTCAAATAAAATGATGCAGCCATAGCCGATACCTCAGTGGGTCAATCATCGAGGCTAAGGGTGATTGACACAGTTACCTGAATATGCTAAAATTAATGTAAATCTGTTTATGTGTATGCTTGTAATGTGTATTTGTAGCTTTGATTGTGGAAGAACTCAACAAAAGAGCAATTTGCTCACCTGATGAGCTTTGTGAGTGTAAGGATAAAAATCAGTATTAATTTTGTGTTTTTTTCCCTGTGAAGTTCTAAAAATATTCAAAAAGTGACGATGGCCGAGTGAATACACCCGAGTCAAGACATCCGAGGTTGATCCCCAGTTGGTAATCTCGTACCGTACCGTCGTACGATGGGTTCTTCCAAAACTTGTTCACGATTTATATCGTTGGCTTGGACATAAAGATGGCAACATGCTCACTACCTGTCATGTTATTGCAATAATGTCTTTAGTGAAGGGTGGGTAGAAAAGACTTAAATTTTATGTTTTGGTTTGCTTGATACAGAGAACCAGCATAGTTACAGGCTCTGAGGTGTTCTATCTTATTCGATAAGATTATTTACCATCAGGCAGACTGTTAGCTCGTTTCACCAAACTAACATAAAATATACCGCAAGAAAAGAACCAAGTCGGGGTAATTTCTGGTACTTCATTGTATATGTATGTGGTTTATATCATTAGTAAGGAAATCCGGAGAAATTAAAAAGATTGTTGAAATCGTGCATCAATAAACACAGTTGCTTTATACAATATTTCTTATGAACCATCGATTCGTCGTCAGGATACATTATTTTAAAAGTAGTGTTTGTAAGCCATGGCCGACGTACTGATACATTGGGAAACGGAAAAATAATAATACACGGAGTAGGTTCAGTCTAACTATCCAGGCTGACCTGGAGCCTGAGCTTGTTCTGTGTTCTTGGTCAGATTATAAAAAGCTTTGTATTACATAACAGACATACGTAAAATGTGCTAAAATGTCAAATGTATTTTGAACGTGATGAATTTTTGGAAAAAAAGGTAGACTGATTAATATCTGTACCTGTATAAGAATTAATAGTGATTTGCAAAATTGTTTTTAAAACGGTTTTACTATGCATGTAGATGTAGATGCGTAATATTACAAACGACTACATATAAAGGATAAACTAAAAACAATAAACTAATTTACGCTTATCATAATAATACGCATAATTAAGCTCTTAGAATCATGCGTCGAAACAAATAAATGGTGTAGATCTCTGATTAACTAGTTTTTAAAATAAATGAAGACAGAAAGAAATACTCCGTGTAGCACACAAAAAAATTTTTTAATGATCCAAAAAATTTTTTTGGTCGAAGGAGGGTCGGAAGGAATTAATTGTTTAGACCTCTGTCTACCGTTTTATTGGGAATGGCGTTAAGATATTTATTTACATTAATTATTAAATTACAGGCTTAATTTAATTTTTGCTCCTAGCCCTTTAAAGTTACCTAAAATTATAAAATTCTATTTTTTGTCTAATATAATACGTTTCTTAAATAAATACCGATGCGTAGGGAATTCACGGTAATAAATTATAGTCACGTAGAAGCGACAATCCACGGATATAATGACGTGTCCTTTATGTATGTTTTTGATTAAGTAAGTCATGTGAGCCCTCTTAAATTAATGAATTGACTATGACGAAACACATTTTTCATATTTGTAATTTTTATAGCATTTTCAGTAGTTAGCGTTACAAAAGCCGAATACATGAGTGATCGGAACTCATCAGAAGGGTTCTTAGCGGGTCTTTGAACTCGGCGAAACTTCGATCTCCATGAGACAGACATAAGTTTTGAACAAATGAACAAATGGGTAACGATAAATTTTTCGAAATCAGTGTACGATTTGCATCTATATTGTTTATTAAAATCACGTTATTTCAAATAAGCTCCAGTGATTGTTGATCTGAGCCTATTACTGTATTCTTAATTTTGTTTACAAATTATTTGTTCATAAATTATTTCGCCATTTATCGATAGGATATGACTTCATTAGTGATTAATACACCGGTACAATATGCCCATAATTTATGAATTACAAAATGCTGAAATTGCTGATAAACAAGATTCCGTGGAAAACACGATGTAAAAGAGTCATAAAACCTCATTAGGCCGTGATTCAAAAAGTTGAGTAAGGGGGACTCCAGAAAGATATTATTATAAAAACTTACTAATGAAGTATGTATACAATGCAAAATTTTTAAATTAAGCCCATTGGCTGGTAGAGATTACTTTTTTCAGATAAACCGAAGTTTGGAAGCGACAATCGTTTGCAATAAACGCTATTTAGTTCTTGTATTAGAAAGTAAACGACTTTGTATTATTATTATTCAGTATAGCTGCATATCATAACTACATAAAAACATATAAGTAAGAGAAATACAAACAGAAAGCAATCGAATAATGATTATTTATTAGTTTTTTAAAAAAAATGTATGAGAATTAGCACGTTTCGCTGTGAAAAGCATGTCATTACACACAGACAGTCTGAATAATAAACATTTTAAATAAAAAACCCACCAATCAAAGGGAACACAAAAAAGCGAAAAATAACACTAGTTAAACTTGGTATTTATTAATTTAAATCAAATAAGCCTTTATTATTCATATCAGTTATCTGTTTTTATTGTATGAAGATATTTGTTATCGGACTTGTACTGGCACTTGTATTTTTGATATATTATATACGTGGTTATTTATCATTAAACGTATATTTAGAGATTTTATTACTATTATATTTCGTTAAGGTAGGCTTAAGTATCACCTTTCCATCCCCTGATGCCTGTTATAAACTAGTAACTACTTTAACTATTTTAAATGCGCTTAGATTAACGCCAACAACGAGAAAATACTTCAAAGGCAAACATTATTAGTACTATATGCAATATATGCTTTATATATGCTAAGAAGTATATATCGCACAAAGTTTACGTAGGTTGTACTTTTCTTGACAATTTTCGTAACATATAATTTTTAAATACCAAATTTAATTCATTCATTCAATTATTATTCAAGTCATTTATACAATAAAAAGAAAAATTATAATTTAAGTTACAACTACTTGTACTGTATGGTAACGGCGTAACTATATTGCCACAGCCTTTCTTCCCGAGGGTGTCGTTAGAGGTAAGACTAATGGAAACAGCCTTGAATATCGTTATGGCAACCGATAGATTTGTGGAATAACCATTTTCAAAAAATGTCAGACCAAATAATCAGACAGAAATGGGCGTCTGAAGTGCGAGTGATCTGGTACTGCGATTACCAATCCGTTTGCCAAGCGATGCGATTATTGCAAATTCTCGCTATGGGCGAGGTGTACGTCCGACAGTGGACTTTATCAAGCCATTATGTATATATCTACGCGTGTATAACTTTTAAACTCGTAACTATGAGACATGAGTATTTTATGAAAATATGTTTTAATATAATTTAGTTTATTGGTATGTATGTGTACCATAAAACGTACAACCTCATACTGTTCTTAATTCCAGTTTTTCTTTAGCCCTAAGGTTGTCTGGAAGAAATTGCTCTTTAGCGATAAGGTTGTATTGTGAATACATATCTATTAAGTTTCTCTGTGTTGTATTTTAAATGCCCATTTTAACAGTGGTAGAGCTACGCATCAGCTTTTGTTGTTGCATGAATGGGCCGGCTTGACCGGGGAAGTACCACGACCTCACAGAATACCGGCGTGAAGTAGAAGTCTAACAAACTTCTGCGTTTCGTCTGGTGAGTCCAGGTAACCGGAGATGTTGCGTATTTTACGCCTTGCGTCGGGTCTTTCACTCTTCCCCGTCCTCCCCCTCAACGAGGTCGGGTGGTGGCTGCAACAATTCCCTAGGGAGAGGTCGCCGCTCTGGTGGTCGAGCGTGCTGCGGCAGGAGGTCCGATAAGGTCGCCAGGTCGCGCAGGTGTTCATGTGGTCCATTATCAGCGCGGTTATACATTTTACGCGCCAAATGGACCACAAAGTCGTGGATTGACTCGATTTGTAGATCTCTGGCGATGACGTCATTCCGGACGTAACGACCAGCTCCCACAATCGCTCTTAGGGAAATGTTTTGCTAAACCTGCAATCTTTTCCGCTGTGCGGGAGATGTGAACGCGTACCACGCTGGTGCAGCATATGTGATTCGCGAGCGGATGTAGCTCTTGTAGATCCCTACCTTGGTCTTCGTTGGCAGGTTGGATGCCAGAACCGGACGGAGGACCGCCCTCGCAGCTCTTGCGCGCTGTATTACGTATGCGACCTGAGGGGTCATACGTAGAGTATGCCTCTGGTATTGCGGGTGTTCATGGGCGGCGGTAATCACTTACCATCACGTGAGCCACCTGCTCGTTTGCCTCCCTTTTCTATAAAAAAAAATTATTCCTTATTAATGTGTGGTGTACGATAAAGTATATACTACTACTACTAAGTTTCTATATTTTCAATAGCAGTACTTTGAAATAGTTTGTCATGAATAGGTCACGATAGCCGAGTGGTTGGGTGGTCGGAATTTCGAGTCAAAAGACCCGAGTTCGATCCCCAGGTGGCAGGCTCGTACCAGTGGGTTTTTCAAAAACTTATGTACTAATTATATTGTTGGCTTCACGGCACCACCTGTCACGTTGTCCTGAAAATATCTTCGGTGGAAGGTGGATCAAAGAGACTTAATTGTCTAGACTTGACCTCTGTCTATGTCTGTATTGGGAATTGTGTGAAGATATTTTTTTATGAATAATTTCGTCAACAGCTAATGATTTTTTGGTAGAGACGCATATAGTAACTAAAAAATAATTAAAATATTACAGCAAAATGAGTTGTAATTTGTATGTTGAAATTTGAACGTTTTCTTTTTAGTACAATTTCTAATTAAAGAAAAAAGTAAATGTATTCAAATCTCCGAAATGAAATAATAATTTGCATTGCCAATGGTTTCTTTAATTGAAACAAGATTATAGACTAATCTTTAATTCCACGAGTTTAAGGCGACATAATTATAAGAAGAAAATCAAAAAGAGAATGTATTTTTGTGCTAAGGTTTATTTAATTCTTAACAGTCACGATAGCCGAGTGGTTGGGTGGTAAGAGACTCAAGATCGTTCCCCCAGGAGGCAATGGCAAAAAATTGTACCAATTGGTTTATGTAAAAAAAAGTAAAATACGAAGTATCGTTGGCTTGGACATTAAGACGGTGACGGGCTCACCACCTGTCACGTTGTCCCAAAAATATGCGTCGAAACGTCTTAATTGTCTATACCTCAGTCTACCCTGTATTGGGAAGGGCGTGAAGATATGTATTTTTTTAATTTTTAATTCTTAAAAATTATTTGGTTGGCACGGGAAACTGGTTTTGTTTTTAAACATTAATTAATTTTCATGTGCAAATATAGCTATGGCTATGGAAGGTTTTCAGACAACCAATACTGACAGATTACAAATGACCAGATTGATTACGGGAAGTAATGTCTAAAAATTTCTTTTTATTATATCTTTACGCATATCCTATTATAGGCTGTTCCATCTTCAATCTAAATGCTAAATGTTCTATCGGAAGATAAAATTGTGTTTAAACTTTGAAGGATCTTATTGGTATGAGCCTTTTCTTAAAAAATCGAACTCGGGATACTGATTCGTATTCCGATCACAGCCACTTAGCACATATCAAACTTCGAATCGCACATTTAATCTTTTTCGTACGGATGACCTCAGCTTACTAAGGTATAAACAATTAAGAATAAATAAATATTTATGCTTCGTTAGACAATACTCTTATATGCTTTTATAAATAATTCACATTATGTAATATTTCTCTGTATGATCCGATAGCCGAGATAGTTGTGACCCTACCTTCGAAGCCACGGGTTGCCGGTTCGAATCCTGAACCGGCAAACATTTGTGTGTTGAACAAATGTTTGTACTCGAGTCATGGACAAGACTTGCAAAATGTAGCGGGAAGTCGATGGATGCAGGTGGCTGAGGACCGTTCACGAGGACGCGTTGGAAATTGCGTAAAGATATAAAAAAATATGTTTATACTGTTTATTATGGCTGCGTAATGGCTTTATGGCATTCCATCTTAGTCCTCTTTGCCAGTTTTGGTGCTTTGGCGTTATGTAGACCGTAAGCTAGGTTTTCAAATAATTAAACCTCACATTCTTCATCATACAGACAGAACAACTTTAGTTTTAAATTCACTTAAACTGTCTTTACCACAAATGTCTTTGATTATTTAAATCTATTGTATTTAAGTAAGTTACTGAAAGAGATAAAAACCTTCAGCTTTAAATAATTCTAATCCATTGGCGCTTGAAGTGTTCAGAATTGTATTAGCCCGTTGTTAAGATTGACTTTACTAGCAAATGCTTTTACTGACTCTATTATAAGGATTGTTTAAAATTATTTAAGAATATGTAAGTTTGTTGTTGTTATGTATGTATTTTAGTTGTATCCAGTTTAGTTTTGTTTTGCCATTTCTTTTTATTTATTTTGAGTTTGCACCTGTCATCTTGTTTTTTTCTTCACCCATGGTTGACTAGAAGGGAATGGTATAAGGCTTTGCGTTCGCTCTTTGTAAACAAGAAAGAATAAACATACAAAATATAGTAAAATAGTAACATTTATTTCACTCCCCCGTCTGACTTGATATTCGTAGGATTACGAGAAAATATTTTTTGCTTGTCATTCTTTGCTCGACGGAGGTCAAGAGTTTACCCACTTTTAAATAAAAAAGATAAACAAATTACGTATATGTAGGTTTCAGCAAGGATATAGGTATATACGTATGTTTTTTTTTAAACATGTACGTTGCTGAAGAAAATAGAATAAAAAAAACTACCAAATAAAAACTATACACAGTGTTAAAAATTAACATTAAAAGGAATTACCTGTCACCTGTCGTAGTCTTGCAGTAAGATTGATTTATGGAATAGAGAACAACTGAAGCGTGAGCAATATCATATCCAGTTACAGTTGTCAGTAACAGATATTCTTCCTGTGACTATCCCGTCAGGGAGAAATAATAATAGTGATAGACACAGCATAATAAAAAGTTGTGTGTATAGAAACTAATTTTGGAAGGTTTACAATGAGTCAAACTGATGACAAAAGTAATGAATAATTAAATTAATGGTTAAAAATAAATGAAAGTGATGATAGCGGAGTGGTTATGTAATCGGCTATCGAATCAAGAGACCCGAGTTCGATCCCAGGTGGTAGATAGGCTCGTACCAATAGTTATTTTTTTAAAACATGTGTAGGTATGTGATATGGTATAAAGACGACGTCAGGGTCACCTAATCAAATGTCTTAGATGAAAGGCGGGTCGAATGGTCTAGGTAATTAATAGACCTCTGTCTACCCCAGCAACGACGTGAAGACATTTTTATAAATATTCAAAAATAAATAGACTGACACATAGGTCTTTGTCTGTTTATTTTTAGACTTTGTTAAAAATTCGATTTCATTTAGATACTTTATGTGTAAAGTATTGGTGATAACAGTCTATTACAAAAATGATGAATGTAACCAAACGATAAACAGTGTAGAATACAAAGAATTATCTGATATAGTTGTATAAAGGCGTAATTTACGTTCTAAGGGCTAGACTGCTATCGTTATTTATTGCCATTTATTGTCTCTACAAGACCTCTCAACATGTATCTGGGAAATTTATTACATGTTTATTCGTATATTTAAAATTTTATAATTGTTTTGCTTATTAATAACAATAATCACTTTTTAGTTTTTATTTTGCCAGTTTACTTAAAATTAATAGCTTATGGACATGTACTATATCTTTTTTCTGTCGTAGTGTCATATCAGCCTGTTATGTATATTATGTGTGTATGATTAAAATTTAAAATTCATTTTATTTTTATCAAGCTTGTAACACCGGTTACCAGACTCCTTAGAGTAAGTAACTCGTTCATAGGGCGGTGAATACGCTTCTACAACAAAATCCCGGTAAATGAACAAAGCCTGCCTATTATCAGGTTTAAAAAATTTATTAGAGAATAACTTTATGAGAAGGGTTATCATAATATAAATGAATATGTTAATGTCAGTTACCCCTGCGAATGAGGTGATCGCTTCCCAGCTATTTCTAGAAAATATCACATCACATTTGTAAAATATATTATATTATAAAAAAAAGATTGACTAAAAAAGAGGATACCTACAGTGTTTCTTTCGCCTGTTTCTTCTCCGTTATATAAACCTCATTACGAAACGGTGGAAGATTAAAAAATGACTATCGATAAACGAAAGGAAATTCTTGTCGATAAATAAATTATTTGATTTGATTTGGAGTTCATAATATATTTTAATGTAGTCAAGCGACCCTTGACTACATGAGGATGTTTTATGCTTATGCTGTAACCATACAGTATAAGTAATGAACATTAGGCGTACATAACTTAATTATTTATCAATAAGGATATTATGATACATAAATTTAAGAATTTTCAATTAACAAGTTTGACTAAGTAAACTCACTTAGTGCTATATATATATCTTCACGCATTTTCCCAATACTATGGTAGACAAAGGTCTAGACAATTCAGTCTTTTCGTCCCACCTTTCTTGGAAGCCCATTTGATTTGGAGTGCTGCCGGCTTATATAACATTCGTATTCATAACACGGAAACCGTAACCCTTAGCATCGACGGCGGTGTCACTAACAACTAGACTATTGGATCGTCATTGTACTCAATATTTAAAATATTACTCTACAAAACTCAGCTTCCATAAAAAATATATTTAAATAGATTGAATTAAAAAATCCGAATCGGACATTATTCTGTGGCAAATAGCATAGATTTTTCTCCAACAGATGCATGCTAATTTTACGACCATCTTCCATTTTGAATGGGATGAAAGGACTTTGTTGTCTAGATCTCTGTCTATAACAGTATGGGAAATTGCGTTAGGAAACAATTTTTCTTATTAATTCCACTCAAGGTAGGTTTTTCATTTAGCGCATCTCACAATCAAAAATATTATTTAACATACACCAGATGTAAACACCAGACAGAGTTTATTGACTTAAATAAGTTTATTACTAAAAAAAACGTCTTTTAAATCCGAAGAAATAAAAAAAATCTGAAGTGATGTGGATCAATAAAAACAAAGCAATTTTTTTTGTTTAATTCCACCATCACCGCTACCTTTACTAATTTTTATTGATTTTGATAAAAATGCCCATACAGTAAGTACAGAATTTTCTTTTGAAAGTCGTATTAGTCTGTACTAATCTTTAAATATTTGAATATACTCTTAGCAATTTTGATTCGCTACCTTTTTCTAAATCACGTACCATATGTTGATAACACATTGATATTTATTAATGAAAATTTAATTTAAAACCTGTTAATTTTATTTAATTTAAAACTGTTTATAGACTATTTTTTTATATTTTCACAAAATAAATCGATCACCTGCAAAATGTGTTTTATTATTACCATTTAGTAATAATAACAAATATTTTCTTTCTCTAACTCATGTTCATGAGTTAGAAAAAGGAAATACTATAAAAAAAGTAAAATATTTATTAACGAAAACATTAAACAGTAAAAGATCTACCAAAAAAAACAATTTTACACTAAACTACGCTAGAAAATAAACACTGTGATAACTTTCAGCTAGTAACTTTAATTTCTATGTTAATTATAAGCTACAATACGCTAGCTCGTACTTTTTCAGTCTTGGGACTATTTTCCGAAAGTCGATTCGAATAAGTGTAATTTTATGTTAATGTTATGTGTTGGCATTGTACTTTCACTGATTTGGTACTATATAAATTATAGCTTACGTCAAATTCACATAAAATTACTGTAGAGCTACAAAAAAAAATATTTTTATAGTTTTTATCTACATGTGTTTTTTTTATGTGAAAAGGGTAAAAACGAGCTAGTAGTTAACTTGAGAAGAAATGGTTTACGCTACGTCTAGCGGTTAGCGCACCTGTAAAATTTCAAGACAAAGCAAATCAATCAAATTCATTATTTTTGCAACAAAACAACATAAATTTCAATCTCAAAAGTGATAGTTTTTTTTAAACCAACCAGCGTTTCGTAATAAGGTTCCTTTGATGGAAAAGAAATCGGCGAAAGAAACTCTGTAAGTATTTTATTTTTAGTCATATACTTATCATATTATACAAAAATGAAGATAGCAAAGATTAGTCTGCGAAGATCAAATTATATTGCAATATGAAATGATAAAAGAGAAAGAAATGTTAAAAGAGAAAGAAATGAAAAATAATCAAGAAATGCAGACCCGAGATGACTCCCAATGTCAACCCCCTATGAGGACGGCCTGTTCACAAGCATAACGATTGTGGCAGCTATTACCCTCCTTAACCATCTGAAAGGCAGGCTACAGATTGTCACTCCAGCATATTATGATAGATAATCGACAGGCCTGTGGTTATGGATAGATAGATAGGGACAACATCACATACTCAAAGGATCAGATCAATGATCACAAAGTAGCTAAAGCGTTTATGGAAACAGAAACAAAAAATATACAAGAAAAAGCTTACTACCCTTCGCCTATTCACATCGACCCGGGACCTTAGAGCTGGCGACTTGCCACTCAACCACGGAGCTAGTTGTTGTATACGCGCTTGGTAGTGGAGTTATGAATCCTCCCCATCTAAACTAAATACTACACATTATACATGAATAAGACTCATGATAGATGTCGTTTACAATCCCGCGATGCGGGTTGATTAAGTCATTTATATTCTTTTTTATAGAGACTGTATCCATATAACGTTTTTTTACTATAACGTTATATGGAAAACCATTATTAGCTTAAGAACTATTTTCCAAATAGGAATTTAAAATGGAGGTACCATTTTAAATTCCGTTTCGATTCAAAATATACACATATAGTGCAGTAGCATGACGTCTCTCGGGTACATATTGGTCACATTTATAACACGCCACGGAATTATTGATCACACCTGCCACTTGTACAAGGCCTTCTTACGTAAAATCGTAAACTATGTTTCAGGTGGTTACCCTTAGGGGATTGAAGAAACTTGCACAGTGGACGGTGATATAATAATATGACTCAAGAAGTATAATAAATTTGTCAAGGTATTACAGGATTTAGTGCAAAATAGTACATAGGCCATAATTTAAGCTCTATTATTCTTTATAGAACACTAACATACATAGTTACAGGTTACCACTTGTCATATAATTCCAAATAAACTTCGATAAAATGTGGGCCGAAAGGACTAAATTGAAAATAAGTTTTTGTTTACTTTGAATATAAATTTTACCATTTCCATCATTAGTTGCTAGCTGAATGAAAAAGCCTTGTATTTTAAAAAAAGAAGATTAAATTAAAAATGTTTAGAACATAAAATATTACTTTTTGTTGTACACGATATCAAAACACTTTATAAATATATGATCACAAGTTTGAGGGGACGGACGGTCAATGTATTCGTTTGCCTTGCGGCAAGGTTTAGTTCGTTTAGGAAGATATTACAAATGAATCTACTACTACTTTTCCTCTTTTGAATAATGGCAAAATTAGTAGAGGGTATATAGAATTTTAACAAAAAAGAACAGGAAAATACGTATTTATTTCAAGAAGGATTTGACAAAATGTCTTTTCAAATATAAGATAAATTAGTAGATTATAAAAACAGGCTTACTGACTCGAGGCGAATTGACACCCTTAGGCGATGTTATATATACTTTAGCCAGATAGTTACCGGTATATCGATTTATTTCGACGCGTTTATACTTTAAGGATATGTAAGTAAATACATAGCTAAGTAGAAAATTACTCTGTTCCAAAACAAATTTATCTAAAGCACTTGTTTTATTGTATTATTTAATTTTACTTGTTTTATTAAATCAGAAAAACTGAGGTACCACTCCCACTCAGACCCGTGACGATATAGAAAGTGTTTAACACATTGACCCGCCAGGGAATCATATCTGGGATCTTAGAGCTGGCGACACGAAAAATTAATGCTTAAACCACTTGTTGAATGATATCTGAACTGGAAATGATATGTTATTATCATCAACGCGATTATATAATTTACATTGCCGAAGATTTAGTTAGAACTTATAGCAGGATAGCTTCAGCTACTTCGCCCTGTGCTCAACAACTACAATAGTCTCCGAACAGATTAATATTAAAATAAAACTTAACAAAACAAAGCTTATGTCCAATAGCCCTGTACTCTAAATTATCTACTTCAAATTGAGAGATCAGTCAAAATGTCAAATCTAACGAGGCTGGCCAGCGTTTCAAAAACTTTGTGATCAAAGCACACAGTGACTGTTACTGGCATAATAATGTTGTAATAATTGACATACTTATAAATATTAACACGCTGGAGTGGTGATAAACATCCAGCTCTGTTCGTAAAACTAAGACCTATTTTGTAAAAAATGATCTTAATTGGTAGGCTCAGATAAAATTAGGCCGAATACACAGTACTGTCAGTCACAGTCCATCACAAAATGGAGTGATGCTGCACAATAATGTGGAGAGTCGATAAATTAATGTGACTCGGAAGCGTTGTTTGTGGTCATGTTAAGGTAAGATTAGATTAGGAGGCATATGTTCTTTTTTTATAGAAAAGGGAGGTAAACGAGCAGGTGGCTCACGTGATGGTAAGTGATTACCGCCGCCCATGAACACCCGCAATACCAAAGGCATAGCAGATGCGTTGTCGCCCTTAGAGTGCCCCCCTCCCCCCAGAATTGAGGGAGGGGAGGTGTGTGGGCCTCCGGTTACCTGCACTCACCAGACGAAACGCAGAAGTTTGTTAGACTTCTACTTCACGCCGGTATTCTGTGAGGTCGTGGTACTTCCCCGGTCGAACCGGTGCACTTTTGACAGGCTGGTACTAAAGACTTTAAACAGAGCAATCTAGAATGAAATAATTATATTCATGCAGCTAAACATAATAAAACCTTTTAATTCAATCAGTCTGGAGACAGATTAAATTGTGTACTAGAGTAGCGAAAATTAGCCAATTAGTCCTCAAAATTTCTTTCATGCCATTTTTCTTTTTTTAATTATCTCATTATACTTATAAAGTTTCGTAATATTTCAGTGAATTTTTTCTACTTTATTCGTACCGTAAAATATAAATAAATTATGTTG